>VDFB02376581.1:0-32914 GCA_007258455.2 Sequoia sempervirens
ATATGATTTATATTATTAATAACTATTATATAGATATATTATATATTATAGAGATTAAAAAGTATATTATTAATATTATATATTATAAAATAACACTATTGCAAACATGGAGAAAAAAATAAAATTAAAATGGATTCATCGGCAGGGGGTTTGAGCGGACGTCGACTAAGAGTCCGCTCGAACCAACCCAACGATCATTTTTTTACATTATTTTGAATTGGTTCGATCGAACGGGTTTTGGGGGGTTTGAGCAAACAATGGTTCGCTCGAACCCCCCTTTTCCCCTCTTCTCCTCCTCTGACACCAAAAATGTCCAAAATTTTTCCCTTCGAAGCTCGAGTTGAGGATGAAAATGGAGGAGACTTCACAGACCCAACTGGATGATGGTAGTCCTTAGAACGAGCTATCCAACAAATATAAATTTAATATGTTTTGGTTTTATTATGTATTTGTTTTTTTAGTTTTATTAAACATAGGTTTTTCTTCGAAAATCAAAATCTTTGTTTTGCATATGTGGAAAAATAGTAGATTATCATTTTTTTTTTGAAAAATATGAGTGCACCAGATATTGAAGTCCTTGATCCAACAAAAAATTGAATTTCGATACATACCAAAAAAGTTAGATTGCATACGATCCACCTATGTTTGAATTGTAATTGGTTTGACTTCAAAACTTGATTAAGGAAAAAATATTCAATAAAACACTATGAAACCAATTGGAAGCACTAGGTATCGTAGTTACAAATCTAAATTCGAAAAAAATGGAATTTTATCCTTCATGGAAAAAAAGTTATGTTGTATATGATGAGTGTCACTCCTTAAAAATGGTGTTTACTGAAAAAAACTAGTTTTCGAAGGAGATGGAAAAAGAAGTGTAATTTGATTCCAAAAAGGTTGAAAAAAATATATTTAGAATCTACAGACAAAATGTCACAAATCACTAGTTTGCATCATCTTCAAATTCCTCACGGTTTAGCCACTATAGGTGCCTGAAAGTGAAGATTTAGTTAGAAAAAAATATTTCAGTGTCTAGTTTGGCCAAAAATTGTAAACCACTATTGTGGGATCACCCCATGATTGATTTCTCTTGCATTATAACATCCATACAAATGGAAGAGAGTTTAGGAGGGTAACTAACATGCTTGTCAATGGTTTCATTTCTTTGTTTTAGATTATGCTCATAAGTAGAGAGGTGACAATAATACAAGGTATGTGGCACCTTATGAAAACTATATGCTTGAAAAGGAAACAGTTTGCAAATTTCAAATCTAAAGATGATAATTGACTGATTTTAAATGCAAAAAATGGAAAAATGATTACTTTTAAATGCAAATTTTAATTTCAAATAATGCACTTTTTCTCTCTAACTAAACTAAATGCAACATCTATAGAAATTAGAAATTTCTGAAATTGAAACAGAGATCTATCAGTACATGAGATAGATAAGTTGCAAATTGGAAATTGAATGCACTGATAGATAAGGCACTAGAAACTCTCAAATATTTCAACAATTACTCAATCTCTCATATTTATAGGGAAGCTAATGTCGATGCAAACTATTTTAGCTAATTTTGGAGCATATACACCTATAATCAAAAGTTGTTAGACTGCCCACCCATAATTTAGCAAGATCATTTTTTGAGGAAGGAGTTAATAGTATAACTAAATCATCATGACCCCAAAACTAAATTAAACTCGCATTGGGAAATTAAAATCCTTTAATGCTCTTTTGGTCCAATAGTATTGAAGGAAAGAGTGGGAGTATGATGGACTATCAAATAAATTTTATTTATATCTAGCACAAGAGTGTGATTGATAAATATGTGAAGATGTTGGCATTTTCACTCATTCGACAAACAAGCATCTCCTCAGGTCTGAGATTATGGACACTCCCATATAACTAATCAACTTGAGAAGGCAAATGGCCTTCCTAATAACCATCATGGACACCAGGTTAAAATTCATCTTCATGATGGATAATCAACTAGTGGTAGAGGCAATAAAACCGTCAAAAAATTCACTGTCAACAATTCACCACGGAGAAATTCACCACCATGACAAATTCACCTCATGGAAAATTCACCGCCATGAATTGCTGGTGGTGAATTTTCCATGGGGTGAATTTGTCATGACGGTGAATTGTTGGTGGTGAATTTTCCTAGAGCCTTTGGGAACATATGCTTTACGTGGCAAATCGAGGGAGTTTTTAGGGATATCTCATGGGCTTTGCGAAGCCATTGAGACAAAGTATTGCAAGTAGGAATCAAACATATCGTCTCTGCTCCTTGTAGAGCTACTAAAATGTAACACTTTATTATTTTAATGAAAATCCTTCTCACATAGCAAGAAAAAAATATTTCCCCCATAATTTTCCCTTGGAAAAGCATCTTCATTGTATGATATAGTATGAGACCACCTAGAGGGTTGAGAACTCACAAATAAAGGTTGGTAAACACTAGAAAACAACTTTTAAACATCAAAACTTGAGTGGTTTGATGCATAATTGGTCTAGGGGTTGGGAAATTACCTTATTTTTTAGACATTGTTGTATTTTGGTTGAAGGTGATAGGCCACTAAGTTTGATGAGTTTTAGAGTTTGAAGATTTTTTGAACTCCAATAGTGGACCAAACTTCATCTTAAATATATGGCATTAGGGCCTTAGTGCTCAACTAAGAGACCAACTGTATCATAAGTAGGCAATCTTTGATCTTGTGACTGGTAGATTGACACTTACAATAAAGTGTTGATAAATTAATGTCACATTTTGCAAAAAAGTGAATAGTCCCAACTTAGATTTCTATAGACTTCTTAAGATTGATGGTGAGTTCCACTTTGATACAAACTATATTATTGGGATGATATTATTTTTGGTTCATGGTAAGTAAAACATTCCTAGGACTAAATAATTTTCTTCAAGAAAGCTTATAAATGAATTGGTAGACCAAGAAACTTAACCTAGACTAGGACATTAAGCAACGATTATTCTAAAACCTTGAAATCTTAGGTCTCATTAGACAACACCAATAGGGTTTTGTACATGAATCATCAACTAGAGAGCTTTAGGAACACATTAACCTACTAGGGTTCCTTAAAAGAGAGTATAAAAGCAAGCTTGATGTTATAGAATTCTTGATAATGCTTAACCCAAGCAATAAGAGATTGCTATGATGGAATATAATCGACACAATAAACAATTAAATTATAATTTTCATATCATTAAAAACATACTTTACAACATATATAATTAAACAAAAAATCAACTTGATTTTTAAGTTTATTACTTCATCATATTCCTTAAGTACAAACTTCTTCACTCTTCTAAATACTCTTAACTATTCACTACTATAATAATAAGAAATAAAAAAACTAAATTTTAATAATCTTAATCTACCAAAAACAAATAAAAATTGAATAGTTAATATAAAAAACCCTATAATATCCTACTAAAAATGAAAATAAATAAAAATGATAAAAATCCAACAAGGTACCCTATATTTTTAGCAAAGTTAAGCCATTAAGTTCATTAAAGCAAGACCAAAGCTATCTAAAACCTCTTTTTTAAGAGATCTATTTTTCTTATCAGCTAGAGAAATTTGAGAGAGTAACTCGAAGCTTAGTTTTTATAAGGTGATCTTTTTGTGTAATCTCTCAAGTAATGTGCAATGAACCCTCATCCACACATCACGGCAAATCAAGAATCGAACCCACAACGTAAATTATCTAAAATAATAGTTGAGACCGAATAAAAAATCCTTATCCACACATCACGAACAAATCAAAAATGAAAAATCCTTATCCACACATCACAAACAAATCAAGAATGAAAAATCATTATCCACACATCATGGACAAATCAAGAATAAATCAAGAATGGAACCACAACCTAAACTATCTAAAATGAAAGTCCAGCCCAAATAAAAGATCCTTTGTACATCTCTCCAGCTCGTAACCTTAATGCTTTTGGCATCTGAATGGAAAACAACATTTGTTTGGACAATTGTAGCAAGGGCCTTCGTTCTCCTTTCCTCTCAACAGTCCTTGAATTAGAAAGAGAAAGCAGTCTTGGTAAGAATTGCTTCCACGTCAATATAATACAAGAACCAAAACTGGCATATGCCTTGTTCCCAGGTATCTGTCCTCCGCAATCTCATTTAAAATGAGGTGAAAGCCTCACCAAGGGCGTACATCATTTCTCCTTTCCATCACGCCTCTTCACTCATTTTCATTCTATGCTATTTCTAACGTAGTGATGTGGAGGATTCTCCTACGTTCAATCTTGGCTGCGTACGCGCAATTAATACACGTTTTTCCTTTGAAACTTCTTCTGCACAGGCAGACTTTGAATAGCAGAGCATTGAACTATGTTGCGTGTCATTCAAGATATCTTATTGCTTTGAATAGTATATGCTTCTCCTGCAACAATCTCACTGAGTTTTTAAATAGGAGATACCAGTTGTATTTGAGTTTAATTCAGATTTTGAATCATCTGCGTGAGGCATTTTGGGTTTACAGAATGGCTTCCTCTCGTTTATTGCAATCACACAATGCGAGTCTTTGTAAAGACAAACACTCAGCAGTGGTGATGGGGGTTGCAAAGATCAAAACTTCCATGCCTTCCAGCAGGTTTGCAGTTCAAGCCGCAGGAATGGCAAACTTGTACAGGAAAATCAGTGGTAAGAGGAAGCCACCGATGTGCCTGCTACAAGAAATGGTGTCAGTAAATGAAGAAGTCATAATTTGGGGCTTTCCTTAAAAAGGACTGGCTTTACAGCCAGAGAAGAATCAGACACAAGATTTGATTCAGAAAGTGAGTTGCACATAAAGAAAGTTTAGCATTCAAGTTATTTCCTTGATTGTTTAACTTGTTCAGCCATTTGATGCTTAAGTAGAATGTTAATTAATAGTGTATGTGTATGTGCAGGCTGTTTTTAACTGTCGGTTTTTTACCTTGATGGGTGTGGGTGGTGCACTCATAGGCTCCATCCTCTGTTTCTTCAGGGTATTTCTTATTTTTTAATTATATTTTAAGTTTCTTTAAATTGATTAATCTTGTTTTTTCATCGATGTTTTCAATCATATCAAGATTTATCATCATGATGGGATAGTGAGATAAGAGAAGTAATAGATAATGAAATGTAATCAGAAACATTGATGAAGGAAAAAGCTCAATACTCTAATTTAATTTTTAATTTTTTTCTTTAAAATTAATAATCTTCATTGATTACAGGGGTGTGCGCTTATGTGGGGGTCTCTTTTGGCAAACTTGCATAGTCTTGCAATTTGCAAGGGATTAGACGCCCACGTAATTCTATCACTTGTAGAAGCAATAGGTACGATTGTTATTTCATGAGAGCATTGCCTTTCACAGTTGATTTCATTGTTCTTGTTGTTTAATTTTCTTACAACTATTTGATAGGAGAGATGACCTAATAATTGAACACCCTAACTTCATCCTTACCACCATTTCATTTCACAACAGCTTACTTTGCCCAACTTCCATGTCTTTGGCCTCTACTTGCTCTCTGATAAAATCTTTTTTGACTTCATAAAGTGCCCACAAACATATTGATTGTTGTTTGGTTCAGATGTATATTTGATGGGAACGGTAATGCTCATCTTTGGCATTGGTCTCTACGAGCTGTTCATCAGCAACCTTGACATCCCTGCAAATGCAGCCTATGGACTCCCTCACCGCAGGTCTAGCTTGTTTGGGCTGTTTGTCTTACAGGTTTGAGACCATCACTTGTACTTGTTTAAACTGGTTTACAATGAGATTTTCATATAAGTATTGTTATTAATAAGAAAGTGGATCTGCAGAAGCGTCCTGCGTGGTTGGAAGTGAAGTCAGTGGAAGAGCTGACAGTAAAAGTGGAACGAGTGATGATAATGATAGTGCTGCTTTCTCTGTTGGACAAAAGCAAATGGGTGCTCATAACCACACCCTTCGACTTGCTCTGTTTCTCTGCTACAATACTTCTTTCTTCCGCTTCCATTTTCCTACTTTCCAAATTGTCTCATTAGCGAAAGAATCCAATAGCCATCCTAACTTCTCCCATTCTAAACTCTTAAATGGTATATCAGAATTATACAATTTTTTTGCATTTCTTTGTATATGATTTAAGCGCTTAAAGCTATTGTATCAATTTCTGAATATTTATGACGACAATAGAATTGGTTATGTACACAAAGATCCAAGAGTGACCATTTGAAAATGTTGTCCGATACCTATTCATCTATGCCTAGCAATAATTATTGTCTCACTAACTTATTGAAGTTTTATTGAACATTCTGTTGTAGGCAAGAGGTCACGAGGTCTAGTCTACCCCCGTCCCCGTGGTATCAGAGGACATGTCATACCAGTATCACGGGTCATGTGAAATTATTTTACCAATACATTACAGTTTATAAAAGAGCTACCCAATTCTTACAGTCATAAAAAAAATTCTGTAAATTTTCATCAACTATGCAGTGCAGTTTATAAAAGAATTACCCAATTCTTACAGCCATAATTTTTTTTTATCTGTAAATCTTCATTAACTACAGTTTATAAAAGAGTTATCCGATTCCTACAATCATAAAAAAATATTATCTGTAAAATCTTCATCAGCTTGAGCAAGAAAATAGTTATTTTAATGATTAGCCTCTCGGATAATTACTGCCGACAGGTAATGTTTTCAGAGTTAAAATGCAAACAGTAATCTTGAAAACATATAGCAGAGTTGGAATTGTAAATATTATAGTGGAATTGTCAACGACTACAAACATTTAACAGGGACAGCAAATGGGGTTACTGTGGCGTACGTCAATAAATAAATATTGTATGTGGGACCCTGCAAAACGCATCCAGCAATAGAGAGAGAGAGTGACTAATCGCACGCATGAAAATCACCTCCCTACTTTATTCGTATCTAAAATCTACTTCACTTTCACATCATCTGGATATTTCTGGATTTGATTTGATTGTGTAAAGGTTTTTTATCAACGCTTTTCTTTTCGTGGATGATACAAACGTTGACCAAAAAGTCTATAAAGTTAAATTTAGAAACATGATATTTGAATTGTACACATTTTGTAATTTGAATTATAAGGTAGTTTTTAATAAATTGGTTAATTTTGTGAGTATATAGGGGAGAGGGGCCCAAAGTAGGGTGGGTCAACTTTGCAGGTCCACATGGTAGTCCACGTGGGCATAAAAAATTAAAAAAATAGTCCGCCACATCACCTTGCCACTTGTGCATCGGCCCATATTTTTTTTTTTTTAAATCGATCCCCTGCCACCTATCAAGCACATTTTACACTGATGTGTCCAAAACTGGCCAATTTTTCCCTTCGCTCGAAAGTGGAGCCCACCGGCCTCCTTAATTGGCGAGCACATCTACGTATAGTAGATTAGACGACATCGTGTAGACGACAACCTCGCCACCCTCTACCAATAGTTCATTGCATTAAACGCTCGCCTCCTCCTTCGCTTCCTCCACTGACCAACTTGTCTTACGCGTCGCTTCACATTTGCTTGGTTTGTCAAGCACGTTAATTGGAGATCAAGGTTTATTCAATACTCCATATTCTCGCATATCTCGCTCACTATCATTCATTTTTTTCACAAACATTCTCGATTATTCGTTTTGTTTGTCACCGAAACTAGTTTGACTCTCCATGCTTCATCGTTCTCCTCTACACGCTTCTTTGTTCAGCGCTGCATTGTCGATAGCTCCCTACCTCTTTCAGGTGAGGTTTCTAACCTCACTCAACCCGTACCGCTGTCTTCAAATTAATGAGTACTCTGCCATACACATTTTTTTGCAAAACTTTTCGTTGCAAATTTTTGTGTTTGAGAAAGATTGCCTGAATATGAAATGTGGGGAGGGTTTAACTTGTTTTCTTTTCCTCTACACTCGACCATGCACTCGTAATCTTCTGATATTCATTGCACCTCTGCATTGTGCTTACACAAAATATGAAATGGGTTTGACTGGTTTAAAATGGTTTTTCATTACTATTAGACTTGTTCGGCAAAATATGGAAAGGGATTGACTGGTTTTCAACCATGCACTTGTTTTCGTGTGTTTGTTATTGCACAAACTTTAAATCTGCAATTTGCTTTTTACATTTGTTTGTTATTCTAAAATACGGAAATGGATACAATATATTTGTTTGTTACTAGGAAATATTCATACGGTTTTAATGTTTATCATTTTGAGGGTTTCTGCCATGCACTTGCATTCATGTCTTCGTCGCTGCACATACTTTAACTCTGCAAATTGCTTATAATATTCTCATGTTGTTCCGAACTAGTGAAAATGGTATGACTGGTATATCATTTATAGGGTTTTTGCCATGCACTTGCATTCTTGTCTTCCTCACTGCACACACTTTAACTCTGCAATTTGCTTATAATATTCTCATGTTATTCCAAAATATGAAAATGGTATGACTGGTATTCCTTTTGAATATATTCTAGCATATTTATGTATTATTCTGTTCTTTCATGCACAATAGTAATGTCTGTGAAATGATTTTTCATTTCATTGTTACTACTAAACATTGGAAAGACTTTCACTTGTTCAAAATTATAGGGTTATCTGCCATGCACTTGTATTCCTCTCCTTGACAATGCACAAACTTTATCTCTTCAATTTGCCTTTAATATTTGTTTATTATTCCCAAATATGAAAATGGATGCACTTGTTTTTCATTCCAAAGTTAATCTGACATGAAAATATATTATTATGTTCTTCCATGCACATTTATCTTTCCATACATTTATACATATTGTGCATGAAAGAATAGAATAATACATAGACAAATTTCCATGCATATACTTTTTTTCATTTCAAAGTTTTTCTGCCATGCAATTATATTATTTTGTTCTTATATATATATTTATCTCTCTTTCTATCCCTCTATAATTACAAATTGTGCATGGAAGAATAGAATAATACATAGACATATTTCTATATATATATATACAATGTATGGAAGAACATAATAATACATAGACATATTTCCATACATATACAAATATATATCAATCGAATTCTCCGTTCGTGAACGAAAAGAAACTATACAAAATTTTTTCACTTTTCATTCTAGAAAAAAAGAGGAATTGGTTGAATATGCAAATCACCCTTCCTTAGTTCTTTTTGGATCTTTGCCGTCCAATGTGGCTTCTCAACTAAATCTAGAATTAAAACGTCAATCCATCAAGGTATCAGGTTGGTTACCTGCTCAAAAATATACTGATCTTCCATCATTGGGTGATGGAGTTTATGTTTGTGGTGTTAACCCATTTTTGAGTCGGACAGCGACAACTTTGGTAAGACGCGAAAAATGTAAATTAATTGGAGCTCCTTTTCCTATCGGTCCAGACGGAACGCGTGCTTGGATTGAAAAGATTTGTCCTGTATTTAATGTTGAACCCCAAGGTTTGGAGGAAAGGGAGGAACGGATATGGGAAACATAGACATATTTCCATACATATACAAATATATACATATATATACAGTGCATGGAAGAACAAAATAATACATAGACATATTTCCATACATATACAAATATATGTATATATATATTCGAATATATATATATATATATAGTGCATGGAAGAACAAAATAATACATAGACATATTTCCATACACACACACACACATATTTTCGAATATATATATATATATATATAGTGCATGGAAGAACATAATAATACATAGACATATTTTCATACATACCTTCATCCTCCATCTAATATTGATCCCCACACGAATCCTAATCCTCCACCTACTTGTATTCCTCCATTCATTCCCAACCAAACATAAGGAGTCATATGCTATCACAGTTGGATGTAAGGGAGAGGGGTTGTCATTTACAGTCAGTTAAATTGAAGAACAAACAAAACATACACATAAGGGAGAGGAGCTATGTGTGGGCATAGGAGCCGATCGTGGGTATAGATTTGGACATATGACATATGGTGGGTATGGTATGTGAAAGCTTGCTATTGGAAACATGTATACACTGTCAGTTTAATTGAAGACCAATCAAAGAAATGGAGGAGCTTTTTTGCCCTACAGAGAATGTAGTGAAGTGATATAAAGTTCATGGCATTTGCCATGAAATTAAAATTCTTAGCATTTTCCAAGAATTTATAAGTTATGGTGTTTTCCATGGATTTTATACTAATTTTGACTACATGCACTGTAGGGAAAGACTGTTTTGATGCGATGTATACGTCGACGCGTGCATATACATATATGCATATATACATTGGACCTAATTAGATGCATTCTTTGTTTGTTGTTCAATTAAAGTGACTGTAAATATCAACCCCTCTCCCTTACAACTAACTTTGATGATGGTTGACTTCTACTTAGGTTCAATATTTACAGTCACCTTAATTGAACAACAAACAAAGTATACATCTAATTAGGTTCAATGTAATTGGAGAAGGATATGCATATAATTGTTTATGTGATTGTTACTACAAAATTTGTTTTACATATTTATGTTTAGCTCTTCACATTTCATTGTTTGGCTCTGCACTCAAGAAAGCTCCCTTTCTCTTTCAGTTGAGGTTTTCCACCTCACTATGCCTCTACCATTGTATTTCTTATTGACAATGTTTAACCAATGTTTGTTCATGTCTCACTAAAAAGATATGCTCCAAGCCATTTCAATTCAAATATTAAAATTCAATAAACTGAGATGATGCATATATTGAATAAAAAACAAATTTTCATGCACATTAAAGACAATTGCATTACAAAGTGTCGTCAATTGCATTACAAACTGTTCATAAAAGCCAAGCATTGAATTGCAAACTTTGAAGTTGCATATTAAAGAAAAGCAAACCATATATTTATATATACGTATACATGTATATATAGGTATATACATGTATACACACACACACAAGTGCATGGCTGAATACCCTCTAATTGTGAACCAGTGAATCCCATTCCATGTTTAACAATTGCATGGTAGAAAACCCTATAATAACACAATATAATAAGTTTGTTGTTTCAGGGAAGTGTTGCCTGCAAGAATTGGAGACAAGTGTGGACAAAGAGGAGTCTAATGTAGCAAACTGCATAGAACATTGTTGGAGAAAACTAATGCTTGAATGAGGTGAGCCTAACAAAAAACCTGAATTCAGATTGGGTTTTACCTCCAGGGTAAAACATATGATTGTATTCATGTTTTTTGTTTGGGTTCGATTCATTGAATCTGGTGTATTGCACAAGAGGGAATGTGTCTAGAGTAGTAATTGCTCATCGCCTCCTTTGTTTCCTCCATTGACCAACTTTCCTTATGCATTGCTTCACATTTACTCGGTCTGCCAGGCGCGTTAATCGGAGATCAAGGTTCATTCAATACTCCACATTCTCGCATATCTCGCTCACTCTCATTCCTTTTGTTTGCAAACATTCTCTACTGTTCGTTTGGTTACTTAACAATACATTTTTGGCTCTCCACAACTCATTGTTTGACTCTACACGCTTCATTGTTCGGCTCTGCACTCTTGAAAGCTCCCTTTCTCTTTGAGGTGAGCTTTTTTGCCTCACTAGGCCTCTGCCAGTGCCTATATATATTAAAATTAACATACAGACACAGACACACACAGACACACACACACACACACACACACATATATATATATGAATACATACATACATACACACATACATACACATTATATATGTATGTATGTATGTATGTATGTGTGTGTATTCTCATATATATATATGTATGTATGTATATGTATTTATGTGTGTGTATATATATATACATACATGTGTATTCTCATATATATATATGTATGTATGTATATGTATTTATGTGTGTGTGTATATATATATACATACATACACACACATACATACATATATAATGTGTATGTATGTATGTATGTGTGTGTTTGTATTCTCATATATATATATATGTATGTATGTATATGTATTTGTGTGTGTGTGTGTGTGTGTGTATAATGTTTGTATATAATGTGTGTATGTACACATTGGGTTTTTCATTTAACTCAATATCTGAGGTTTCAACTTACACTATTTATGAATGTGAAGACATTTCAGTTCAATATGGTTTTTTTTTAAGGCATATGCCAAGGAATATATATCAGTTCTATGCACTGTCAATGTTTGTCACCCACCACCCTATAACTCGGTATTTGGGGTTTCAACTTGCACTGTTTATGGATGTCAATGCATTTCAGTTCCATACATTCTAATTGTTACACCATATCATGTTGGTATATATGTATAACTCATGTACACATGTTCAATTTGATTGTTCAATTGGATTGTCCAATTGCTTTCTTCAAGTCAATGGTTCCATTTGATTGTTCAATTGCATTGCTCAATTTGATTGCTCAATTGCATTGTTCAATTGGATTGTTCAATTGAATTTTTCAATTTGATTGATCAATTGGATTATTCAATTTGATTGTTCAATTGCATTGTTAAAAGTTATTGTTCTATTGCATTGTTCTATTCGATTGATCAATTCGAATGTTCAATTTTATTGTTCAATTGCATTGTTCAATTGGAATGTTCAATTTCATTGTTCACTTGCAATGTTCAATTGGATTGTTCAATTTGATTGATCAATTGGATCGTTTGATTTGATTGTTCAATTGCATTGTTAAAAGTTATTGTTCTATTGCATTGTTCTATTGGATTGTTCAAATATATAGTTCTATTCGATTGATCAATTGGAATGTTCAATTTTATTGTTCAATTGGAATGTTCAATTTCATTGTTCGATTGGAATGTTCAATTTCATTATTTACTTGCAATGTTCAATTTGATTGTTCAATTTGAATGTCATATATGTCATGTTCATTCCTTAGCAGTTATTTGTTTCATTGTTTTAGACATGTTGGTATATTCGGCTGACACTTGTTGTAAATTTATGTCTTGTTCAATCTTCTTTGATGGTGTGCTATTTCAATCCATTATTCGCTTTGTGATGGTGAATTGCATGAAAAAGGTAAACAAAAAATGATACTATACATTCTTATTGTAAGTTAAACACTTTCCTTACTACACTTTTCTTATTAATGACTATTTTCATATATGTTTGCAGGATTCAGTTGGATAAATTCACCATACCATTGGCCATCTCCAATTCATACAGGTGAGGTTTTTAACCTCACTAAAGTTGCACCATTGTCTCCTGCCATTGCCTTTTCTTTCTTCTTTTTGGTTATTTGTTTTGTTATGGGTGTGTTGTGTTACTTAAGGTGAATGTTATTATTTATTTTGTTGTTGATTCTGAACAAAATATTTAAAGTGTTTATTTGATTGTCCTTAGATTGAAGGTTCTCTTTCATTCTAAGTGCATCAACAATGTGCTCCATGATGTTTATGGCCTTTATGGTGTTTATGAACACTTCCAATACTTGTGTTCATAAACACACTCAATTTGTCAAGGAAATATATGGTTCTCTTCATGCATCACTGTGACTTTAATGGGTTTAATCTTTTCATTTGATTTCTATGTATACATACACTATAGCTTTCAATCTATATATCAATGTATGTATGTATATATCTATATGTCTCTGTATATATATATGTACATGGCATATATATGTGTGTGTGTATGTATATATATGTGTGTGTGTGTGTGTGTAGATTCACATTCATATATATGTAGATACACATTGACAAAGATGTAGGTACACTTTGATATATATGTAGATGCATATATATACGTGTAGATACACATTGATATATATGTACATACATATATATATACATGTACATCCACATTTAAATATATGTACATACATATTCACATAGACATACATCTAAATGCGTATGTACATGCATACATATGTACATCCTTATGCACATAGATATATATGCTTATATGTATGCACATATAAGCACTACATATCTTCGAAATGAAAACCAGTCAAACCATTTTCATATTTGGGGATAACAAACAAATGTTATAAGCAAATTGCAGATTTAAAGTTTGTGCAATGATGAACATAATAATAGGGGATTGATAGAATCATATAGGTCAAATAGGTCACATCCATCTCTACCATTCACAAATCAAGACTGAACTGTAATGTACCGAAACAAATATACATGAGATAAGACATACATACAGTTATCTTTGTAGAGGTATAGCCTAAAAGTAAATTTCAATTGAGCTACTAATATACAAAAGGATATATAAGATTATCAGCATTGAGTATTTTTTATTTGTCATTGCATAATATGGGATAGACATGAGGGGTTTGATATATCAAAAAATCTAGAAAACAAATGTTTAGCTTTAAAATGATATATATTGAACATATAAAGTGTCATGTTACTTTCTTGAATGAAATTGCAAATTGTAGTAGGAAAAAGCCTATGATGGATATACAATTTATAGAGGCACTATTAGAGAAAAAATAGGTTCTAAAATTATGTATCTCTATGAGAATGACCTCTTAATTTAGATGCATCACTTTCAATTCATACCAATTGATGTAATTGGAAATCTGAACAATAAGAGTCTTATTGATATTATTGGAATTACTTTATCTATCACTAAAAGCTCTCCATTAAGATGACATGGAATTGAGTCCTAAGAAGAATCATGACATCACAAGAAATGTCAACCTTCATTAATCATGTTACCTCACAAGTAGATATGTGTCAAAAGGAATGAATTCAACTTCAACACATGCAAGTGTTGTCACTTGTGTAACCTAATTTTCTATAAGAATTCCCCCCCCCTCTTTCAAACTTTATACAAAACACATATGTTTAAACTTGATATTTATCCCACAAGGTCTCATGTCTATATCTAAATCAAGCCCCTCATGTCTATCACATATTATCATATTTGATGATGTGGCATCATATATATGCTGATAAGATATATAAGGTCCCATGTCTATATCTAAATCAAGCCCCTCATATCTATCCCATAGTATGTTCAATTATCAGCATAGACTGTATTGTATGAAATGTTGTATAAGATTATCAACATTGAATATTTTTTTCACAAATGTATAATAGATATTATAAACATAGCAATTGTGGTAAAAAAAATTGAAACAAAATATCTGCATACAATATATTTTCTGAAATGTAGATTATAAGACAACCATAAAAAAGGTATTGACATAGTCGTCAATGAGCCCAATAGTAGACAACCTTAATATGCAATGTCAACCAAGGTTTAGTTCAAAATAATAAACAGATATAGTTCACATTTATAAACATATGCAACACAATGAAAATGGCATCCACATCTACAACCCAAAAAAAAACCAAGATATAAGGCACTGTTTCAGTTGGTCCATCCCAAACTCAATCGAATTCTCCAAGGAAAGAATCTAGAGATGTGTTCTCATCTCCTGCTGTTGCATTTAGACTTGCCATAAATTGATTTGCACTTGCATTTGTCAATTGCATGAAACTTACATTTGAAGGCGTTTGTGGTGAAGAAGTCTGGCCAACTAGAAATTGAGTGTAGCTAACTTGAGATGAGTTAGGACTGAAACACACATTGCCTATAGAAAACAGAGGGATGCTATTATTGGTTATATCTCGAAAGTAATTGTGGTTATCAGATAAGGGAGTTATAGGACTGCTTAAGCGTCTATCTCACATCAATGCTCTATGGGAAGCCTCAATCTCCCTTTCCTTCTTCTCTTGTTCTTTTTGTATCCTCTCTTGCTCCTTCTGCTCTTTTTCCTTTTTTTGCAATTGTTTTAGCTACTCTCTTTCCTTGCGCTCAATTTCCTTTTCAATTTTCTTTTGTTCCTTCTGCTCCAAGGCTAGAATTCGTGCTACCTTTTTGTCCTCAGTTTGTTGCCTCTTTCTGATTTTCGATTCTTCCAATTCTTTTTTTCTTCATTCTTGCTCCATTATGAGAGTCATGTAACTGTCAGTAGTCAACAATTGAGACTGCCGGCTCACCCGAAGAGCACCATTAACATAATTTCTCGTTCTTCCATTCACTATGTGACTTGGAAACTTAAGGAAGTTACTAATACGAGAACCACTTTCTGTTTCAATTGTTTCATTGACTTGGGAGTCAGTAAACTCCACTTGGTCCAATGTACCCTGACTTTTATTGCTGCAATCTACATAATAGTGCACTGTTTGTTCTGGAGGTGTTGGTGTTGGAGATGGGAATGTGAAATCCCCCGTGTCTTCTTGTGCAGGTTAGCTGTCCATGTCCTCAAGTTGTTGGTCTGCACCTTCATGCACTTGACTATCCATTGGAGTCTGCAATGTTTGTGAAAGTTCATCTATTGAAACATCAAGTCCCGACAGACTAAGGATGTTCTACACTGCAAAAACATTGTCGGTGTCAGCAATGTCATATGTCTCGCTGGGACGCATGTCGCTTACAAGAGAATCAGAGTTGAGGGGCCATAACCCCATCCTTTTAAAGCCAGATTTTATGTTGGCTGGAGTCAAAGCTCTTCTCAATGCCTTATTGCCTAACTCTGCCAATTTTGCCCTTCTAATATCAATATTGGGGAATTTAGTGAGAAAATCTACTCGTTCTGATTTGAAATATTGCTTGAATGGTGCAAACACACTAACATCCAAAGGTTGTAGTGCATGAGAAGTATGAGTAGGAAATGTAAGGAGGTCAATGCCTAACCCCCTTGCCCTTTGGATATTTGACAATGCAACATGACTTCCATGCTGTCAAAAATCAACAGGTGCCTATTAGTAGGTGAGACACCCCTAAGAACCGACATACAAAAATGTTGTAGCCACTCATAGAAAAGCTCCTTCGTCATCCAAGCATGTGCTTGGGTTGCCATAGTTGCGCATGGTTCACAGTTCACAATGTAATTCTCTATCTCTATATTGCCCTTGAATAGATAGAAACCAGGTATGGTTTGGCCAAATGCATTAACACAACATAGAGTTGTTATCCATTCTCTACTTTTTGGAATGATCCTGCTGCCTCAATGTGCCAAGACCCTCATAGTTCGATTTCTGCTAGCTTGAATTCTTGTTTCATCACAGTTCCAAATTTTGTCAGGACCATATGGGGTACTTTCATATGCTACTGTGAGCATTTTATAAAATTCAGCTACTATATCAAGTCAAAGGTTTACTGCCCTGTATTTTCAAGACCTTTAGCTATTCGCAAGGTCAATTCTAGATGGCGCCTCTTGAATCCAGTCCACCATGATTTTCCAGGTAGCCCCTCTGTGAAAGGGTTGGGTCTAGTCTGGCATATCTGAGCAACCTCTTGCTTGAGATTAATAATGTCAAGCTCGTGGCCAATATTTGCCATATTTGTGCACCACTTCATAATTAGACCCTCCTCCTCTTCTATTAGGACCATTGGTGGACCCTTCTTTGAAGTAGAGCTCAGGCCGCCTAACCAATTGCTAAGTGTTGTAGCTGGGATTTTCCACTTCTTCGCAGTAGCTCTCGTTGACATCCCATTTGTTTCAACATCCTCTAGTGCCCTGTCCATGTCCTGTGATGACCATTTCCTTTCCTTTGATGCTCTTTCCTGCCGGATCGGTGGTGCACCAACCTCCTGGACAACCTCAACAGGCTCTAGATTCGTGTTTACTTCTGCAACCGATTGTTGCACATTGGGGACTAGTACAATGTCTTTCCTTGTACGAGAGGATGTATTTGCAGTCTTGGTTTTACTTTTCAACCTCACTTTACCTTTAGATTGCACCTGCAGATGTTAAAAAGGATGTTTGGAGTAGTTAAATAAAACAAAAAAGTTGAACATTGTTGAAGTCACATTGATGCATGAACAATTTGCATTTATTTAATATGAATCTTGAAAATTTGAAATTCAATGATCTGGTTTTTATGAACAGTTTATAATGCAATTGTCTCGCTTTTGTAATGAAATTGTCTTTATTGTGCATGAACATTATGTTTTTATTGTCCTTATTTTTCTTGGTTTTTATGAACAATTTACAATGCAATTGATGACACTTTGTAATTTAATTTCCTTTAATGTGCATGAATAGTTTGTTTTTATTCAATATATGTATGATCTCAGTTTATTCAATTTTATTTTTTGAATTGAAATGGATTGGAGCACATATTTTTAGTGAGACATGAACAAAAATTGGTTAAACATTGTCAAAAGGAAATACAAGTAGTGAGGTAGGGAACCTCAACTGAAAGAGAAAGGGAGCTTTCTTTAGTGCAGAGCTGAACAATGAAACGTGAAGAGCCAAACATAAATATGTAAACAAATTTTGCATTAACAATCACATAAAAAATTACATACATATTTATATGTGTGTGTGTGTATGTATATATATAATATATATATGTATATACATATTTTTGTATATGTATGGAAATATGTTTATGTATTATTCTATTCTTCCATGCACTATATATATATAGAAAAATACATATATAGGAAGACAATAATACAATTGCATGGCATAATATCTTCGGAATGAAATCAAGTGAATCCATTTTCATATGTGGGAATAAAAAACAAATATTAAAGGAAAATTGCAAAGTTAGTTTGTGCATTGTGAAAGAGAGGAATACAAGTGCATGTCAGAAAACCCTGTAAGTGTGAACCAGTGAAACCATAAAAATCTTTGGTAGTAACAATGAAATAAAAATTGCATTTCACAGACAAAAGTATTGTGAAAGGAAGAACATAACAATACAATTGCATGGCAGAATATCTTCGAAATGAAAACCAGTCATACCATATATATGTGTGGAAATATGTCTATGTATTATTTTGTTTTTCCATGCACAATATGTATATGTATGTATGGAAAGAAAAATACATATATAAGAATAGAATAATATAATTGCATGGTAGAACAACTTCGGAATGAAAACAAGTGAGTCCATTTTCATATTTGGGAATGACAAACAAATATTAAAGACAAATTGCAGAGTTAAAGTTTGTGCTTTGTCAAAGAGAAAACCCTGTAATTTTGAAGCAGTGAAACCCTTTCCATGTTTAGTAGTAACAATGAAATGAAAAAAGCATTTCGCAGACATAACTATTGTGCATGGAAGAACAAAATAATACATAAACATGCTAGAATATCTTGGAAATGAAAACCAGTCATACCATTTTCAAATTTTGGAATAACATGAGAATATTAGAAGCAAATTGCAGAGTTAAAGTGTGTGCAGTGAGGAAGACACAAATGCAAGTGCATGGAAGAAACCCTCAAAATGATAAACATTAAAACCGTATTCAAATATTTCCTAGTAACAAGCAAATATATTGTATCCATTTCCATATTTTGGAATAACAAACAAATGTAAAACACAAATTGCATATTTAAAGTTTATGCAATGATGAACACACGAAAACAAGTGCATGGCTGAAAACCAGTCAAACCCTTTCCATATTTCGTCGAACAAGTCTAATAGTAATGAAAAACCATTTTAAACTAGTCAAACCCATTTCATATTTCGTGTAAGCAAGCAAATATGAAAAGCACAATAAACGTTGTGCAATTTATATACACAAAATATTGAAATGCACAATGTAGGGTAAACGTCATGCATGGACGAGTGTAGAGGAAAGGAAAACCAGTGAAAGCATGAACTTGAAATGAAATGACTTGACATACGTATAAAGTGTAAGTTGAAACCCCAGATATTGAGTTATAGGTCATTGTGACAAAAATTGACATCCCATTCAAAATATTTGCATTCACAGGTAGCTTGAATTTGTAGTAGAGAAATACTTGTAGGTTGTGAGGATGCTGCTATTGCTTCCTTTGGACTATCTTCATATTTCTAGACGAAATTGTATAACTGATAATGAAAGTGGGATGTGCTAAATGGAAATTGCAAGAGATTGAGTAATGCATATTTGAATTAGAACTTCTCCTTATATGTTTAATGTTGGTTTGGTGTGGAGTCTTTAATTCATGTCCTTTTAATTTCAAATTTGAATTCTCCATCGGATGCCTTCAATTACTTAGTTTGTATGTATTAATGGCATGCATTCCTTGTTTGCTTGACAGGATATTTTGGTGGCTTTAACACCATTGTTTTGGTCGTTGTAGGTGGGAAAAATAGGAGGAACCATTAGTAGAGAGGTTCGATTTGACAGATGGGACACATATGAATGATTGCCTCCTATCTAAGTGTTGTGTTGGTGGACAAGTGGGATGGGGGTTCAGCTGGATTGGATTTGGTGATGGGACATTCTTGGGTATATGTTCTACTCGTGGCATCCCAAGTGCCAGAAAGGTGGCTGCGATGAAATGAAAGTGGTGACATTATAGGGGAGCTTGGGTTATACTAATTTTATATTTTGGGCTTTTCTTTTAAATCAAGGGCCCTGCAACAAGCAATATGGCTTGTATGTTTGTGGTGTCAAATGTGCTTTGAATATTCTTTGACATGTAAGACTGTGAATATCTATTTATTGGTGATCCCACAAAGTTGGTTTACAATTTCTGGGAGGATCTAATTTTTGCTAAAATCACATATTTTTAGAAAATATAATGATTTAAGCCTTAAAAAGTTCCATTTAAAGCATTCCAATTGAAGAGGGTTTGATCAAACTACCTTAAATCAAACCCCCTTGGATAGAACCCCGCTAGTTTTAAACCATACCTATAATAGAGTCTCCTTTACACCTATCAAAATGCTAATAAAAACCACTTTTGATTTACCTTTTGGGGATCAAATGAATTCATTTAAAATTTATTTTTTTGTAAGTATGTAGTCCTTATTATAAGCTTCCCAAAATATAATTTTAAATAAATTTAATTATTATTATATTTATTTTTTATTTCTTGTGAATGTAGGTTTTTCAAAAATCAAGCTCTCTATTTTGCACATGTGGAAAAATAGAAGATTATCAAAAATAAAATAAAAAATATGAGTTCACCAAATATGAAGTTCTTGATCCAACAAAGAAAAAAAATTGAATTTCGATACATACAAAAAAGTTACGTTATCGCGCACTATGTCTAAATTATAATTGGTTTGACTTCAAAACTTGATTAAAGAAAAAATATTTAATAAAAATATCTAACCAAGTGGGAAGCACTAGATATCTGAGTTACGAATCTAAATTGAAAGAATTAGAATTTTATCCTTCATGGAAAAAAAGTTATGTGTTATACGATGAGCATCACTTTAAAAATGTTGTTTTCTAAAAAAACTAGTTTTCAGGGAGATGGAAAAAGAAGTGCAATATAATTCCAAAAAATTTTGAAAAAATATATTTAAAATTTATAGAAAAAATTTCATGAAACTCTAGTTTGCATCATCTTCAAATTCCTCATGGTTTAGCCGCTCTAGGTGCCCGAAAGTGAAGATTTAGTTAAAATTTTTTATTTCAGTGTCCAATTTGGCCAAAAATTGTAAACCACTATTGTGGGATCACCCTTATGTATGGGACAAATATTCTCCGATTATAATACAATTTTGATAGTACAGTGATATGTGTACCTTTATTGACTTTGTGGGTGAAAACTGTTTTACATTTGCATATTAAGGCTGTCTACTGTGGGGACCACGTGGGACTACTTCCATCCCCATTATAGGCTCCCGCCCTACTTTGGGCCCCTCTCCCCCAGTGGTGGCATGGAATATCACTATAAAGTATTTTTTAATAAATTAGCTAATTTTGTGAGCATATAGTGGTGACATGGAATATCACCTCTGTCTTTTAAATGTGGACTGGTCTCTTATCTATCTACTAGGGGAAGCGTACTAGTAGTCATCATAGCTAGCTTCGCGCACTCAGATCCTAAACGATACATCAAAATTTGACAATTTTTTTTGGTCCTCTCCATATGTGACTTAGTTGCTTATATCAAAATTTTTGGCTTGTGGGTAGTAACAATGTGTGTTGTAGAACCTGTTAAGCGAGAAGTGGTCAAAAAAAGGTGTTTTCAATGTGTCGTCCACTACGTAACAACTTATTCGCCACTATGCATTCATTGGACAACCAATAAAAACTTAAATAATTCAAGGCATTTTAAAGGTGTTTTCAATGTGTTTTCATTGGAAATAGATATGTACCAATAGTTGTTTAATTTTTTTGGTCAACTACACATTCAGTAGTCAACATTTATGTGTAAGATGCAAATATTTATTTGCATAATTAAAACTATGTAATGACCAAAATACAAACGATTATTGGGGGGTTAGGTAAGCATGGAGTAAACGGTTATTGGAACTATGTTAGTAATTGGTGCTCTCCCCCTAGCACTTGCATCTAAAGAAGGTTCAAGGATTTCATTGATAGAAAACTATATGTTTGCTAATATGCTAGAGAGTATGTGTTTGTGCGTGAATGCACTACAAATTATAATTAGATGTGGTTGGATTAAACAATTAATAATAAGTCATAAATAATGGAATGAAATAAACTTAGACAAATCTATATTTTTTTCTTAAATAAATTAAGTATCATCTGATTATGAAATATTTGCATAAGATTTAAAACATCAAGCAATACAAATTAAAAAAGAAAGTTTCCATAAAATTGACAAAAAACATTGATATTTTGGAGGTTTTTATATGATAAATGAGATTTTGGAGGCTTTTATCATTAAATGACAGCTGATTTACCATTAAACGGTAATTGAAACTTGTTTTTCGTGAGACTTGTTTCAGGCTCAAATCTCACACTATATGTAGCCTATCGGCTAATAAATAAGGTTTAAAGTATTACTCATCACACAACTTGCCACATCAACACATCTATAAATCAATTTTTTTAATAAAATTACAATCTTAAATTGGAACTAAACAGTTTTTTTATTAATATATAAAATATCATATAGTAAACTATTTAATGATCTATAACATGAATTAAGGAATCTATGACATAAATTGCTTTACCTCATAAAAACTTATTATATTTTTATAGTTCAAAATATATTTTTATAATTTTAAAATAATCAAAATCAAAGAAATAACGGTTATAAAATTTTATGAGATTAATTTTATAATAAAAAATATTTTTATAAAATTTATCAAATATTTTATTTTTTAAATAAAATATATTTAAAAATTTGTATAATTTAAAATTTAATTTTATAATTAAAAAAATATTTTATTAATGAATAAATTTAATTGATATTATTATTTTTAATTGTTGGGAAAAAAATAAAGTAAAATTTAATAAAAGATAAAATGATACATGAATGTATCTATAATTCAAAAAAAAAAATCCCCTTTTAACTTCATCATTTACCGGAACGCTATATGTCCATTCTCGCCTCCAATTTAAAAGGGAGTGTGATACTTCCGACACTCTAGAATTCATCTTTGGCAACACAGTTGTGGTTTTCCAACATATGGTCATCATGACATTATCAAGATTTAATATGATAAATAAATGATATTATTATTTATTTAAGGATAAAGTGGGACATAGCTAATCTCTCGATAAAGCACATCAAGCATAGGCATGATAACATAAAAACACATAAAAACATACATAGAAACATACATAACATGATGGGACAACGTAGTGTGAGGCTTGCCAAGATGAGGGATAAAAGTGACGAAATCGATAGATGCGAGGAAAGGTTATAGTGAGGGAAGTGAGGAGATAACAATGTCGTCAGGTCATCTTTCTCGCATTTTTTTGGTTGTGATGTCATGAAAGGAGTTTGACATAAAACTCGGGGGCCCCGTGGCTTGTGTGAGAAGGTATCATTGAATTTTGTGCACTTGTGAGAATTGGAGGCAGACTGACGTGAGTAAGACTTGCATTGAAAATTGTAATAAGAATTGTTTTTGAGAAGGCGGAAAACACTTTGTGTTGTTAGCGTTTTTAGTCTGCACTTGAAAGCTAAATGTTGGAGTGCACAGAGAGGAGTTGGAGGAGAAAATAGACCAAATCGAGGTGAGGGGTGACTATCCAATTGGGTTGTTGCTTGTCAATGGTTTGAAAATAGTATGTGGGTTGCAGATTTCATAACACCCAGGGTTTTGCAACTTGGAATTTTACAAAATAGAATGAATGTCTTGAAAAGATTTTATTATTTAGATAGTACAAATGTAATGAAATGCCCCTTCAAAATTTATAACAATTCTCAATTTGATTAAAGATTGCATTTAAATTTCCTCATGATTGAAAACAAAAGTGCAGAGAATAATTGTAAATTGGAAAACACAATGTGGGTTGTCAGTTATTTGAATATGCATGTTTAAATGTAAAGGGTTGTCTCTCAGGGAGGAGTTGCAGGTGGAGGTTACATAAAACTAACCAAATTGAGCTGAGGGGTGACTAACCAATTGGGTTGTTATGTGTAGAGGGTTTTACAACATATGTGGGTTGCTTGTTTCTTAACACCTAGGGTTTTGCAACATGGAATTTTACAAAATAGTATGAATGTCTTGAAAACCTTTTTCTATTTAGATAGTATGAATGTAGTGAAATTCCCCTTCAAAATTTATAATGACTCTTAATTAGAGTAAAAAGTGCATTTAAATTTCCACATATAATTGAAAAAAATGCACAAAATAATTGCAAATTGGACAAAACAATATGGCTTGCCAGTTATTTGATTTTGCATGTTTAAATGTAAAGGGTTGTCTCACGAGGAGGAGTTGTAGGTGGCAGATACATAAAAATAGCCAAATTGAGCTGAGGGGTGACTAATGTAGAGGGTTTTACAACACTATGCGGGTTGCAGGTTTCTTAATACCTAGAGTTTTGCAACATGGAAATTTACAAAAAAGTATGAATGTCTTGAAAACCTTTTGTTTTTTAGACAATATGTATGAATGTCTTGAAAACCTTTTGTTTCTTAGACAATATGAATGCAATGAAAGACCCCTTCAAAATTTATAACCATTCTTAATTAGAGTAAAAATTTCATTTAGATTTCCTCATAAGATTGAAAATAAATGCACAAAATAATTGCAAATTGGAAAACACAATGTGGATTGTCAGTCATATGATTGTGCACGTCAAGACATCTTTATCTTTTATAAGTTATGCAATCGCACCTTTGAATTTTGATATATGAAAATGCTTTACACAATCATTATAGGTAAATTGAGCATTTCCTAATTGAGCCTTTAGGTGCTTGATATTAGCCTTCAACTTCTGAATTGCCTCAAATTCTTGCAAACATTCATTTTGTAATGTGTCCATGTGCCCTTCTTCATAAGCAACACCTTCCATTGTTGTCTTTATTTTGTCAACTTCCTATCTTTTATATTGCATCTCTTTGTTAACAAAATTAATTAAACTCCTTTTCTTTTGATGATAAAATCTTTTAATCTTTTAATTCCTTTTCTAAGTGGTTAATTGTAGCGTTTTTGTTGTTTTGCTTCAGTTTCAACACTTCCAACTATTGCTTTTTCATCTGCAAGTTGAGCAGCCACACATTTTTCCTCATCCCCATTGCTCTTACTTGTTAACACCTCCTAGTATTCCTTTTCATGAGATTCTAACTTCTTTTTCATATCTTTTACTTTAAGCTTTGGAGCAGTTGCTCCCTCATGAGCCCTTAGGACAACACCATCCATTTCTTGGATAGAGTTTTCAATGTCTTCAATACTTTTATGTAGCTTTGCAACCACTTTTTGCTCAGCTTTAAGAGTGTCTTTCTGATTAGATAATACAAATGTTTATTTTTAATAAGTTGTCCTTAGAACAACAACATCCTAACAAGTTCCTTACAAGACTTGTCTACCATTTTAGATAAGACTTTGATATCTCCACCCAACTGATTCTCTTTTTTTTCATTAAGATCTAATTTTAACTTTTCCTTATCATCTATTTCCAACTGTATTTGTTCCATGGAATTCTTAAGTTCAAGAATCTTCAAGACTTCATTTTTTCAACTCCACTTATAACATCATCTCTCACTTTCTTTTCTTGTAGAAATTTATATGCAATACAAAAACTCTTGAATTTATCCACTTCTGCATTGCCATTTTCCCATTGCATATATTACACACGCTCCTTTGTCAACTTCTCAAGAGCAGGAACAATCTCTTTAGTCAATACATTATCTATCTCATTCACTTTGGCCTGCTTCTTTTCAAGTGTTTTTCAAGAGAAAATTACTATTTCATTACATAATTTCTAGTACTTTTTACTCGAGTGATGTAGAGTAGGGGTGGGGATCAAAAACCAACTCAAAACTAACACAACCAATCAAGCCTTTCAATCTTAGAACCCTAATTTGATAGATTTCCTTCGCAAACTACTACTAGGCCTTGTAGGACAACAAACATGTTTTTTCAACATAATTCTCAAACTAGACTTCATACCCAGAATGTGAACACAATGTTGAGTACCCTTTATGGCATTTGACAACATACCAAATTTTTAGGTGAGGTTGTTTTAGAACATCAAGGTCAAAAATTTGCTATTACACTTGAAATTAGGCCTAATTAGGCTTATTCAACTAGGTCACAAAAGGGTTTTCACACTCCAAGGTTCAAATCTCATGCCAATGGATCAAACCCACCATATGATGTCTATCCAACCTATTCCAAGAAAATTCAATCACTACCTAAGAGTTTCTCTTCAAACCCTAACTCCTATACATCTTATTTACCTAAAACATGAGGTTTTCAGCCTAGGGAATCAACAAATCTCCACCAATATTCATCCCCTACTCCTGCAAACATCAAGAACACAAAAAATCACCTATCTTCACCCATTCCACCAAGTTTAAGGCCTGTTCACTGGTGGAATGGGAAGAAATCCATGATCTTCTATCAAAACCTATCCAAGTGAGGGTTTCAAACCATTTTCAACAAAATTGCTCTAACTTGCTCCAATCTTAATGAAATCAAATGAAATTAATTGCAAAAAACATATATTTAATGCATTATCAATTCCAATCAAAATATGATCACCTTCAAGCCGTACAAGACCAACCACACTGTTTAGCAACAAATTGAGCTTCAAAACGTAGAAAAACAAGGCATCTTTATTTTTCAATCTTCAAAATGCACACCAGAACCTCATACCAACCTTCACAAGGCTTATTTAAACATAAAAAACCAAAATCCAACCATTTCCAATTGCCTTTCAAATCCCAACTGATTCAACTTCCCAAACATGTAAAAATGCAAAGTTGCCTTGACAACTTTTTGAAACTTTACAAAATTGACTCACCAACCCACCTAGCAACCTAAAATTGAATCAAAAATACATAAAATGGTATTAATGACCTTATTACAAACAAAAATGACTTCACCATACCACAATACTAACAATTAGCAACTTTTCACACTAAGACCTATGGTGCCCTACACCATCGAATTCTGCATTGCCATTTTCCCATTACACATATTACACACACACCTTCCTCAATGTTTCAACAGTAGGGAGAATCTCTTCAATCAATACACTATCTGTCTCATTCACTTTGTACCACTTCTTTTCAATATTTCTACAATAGATTCCTTTGTCATTTCATACATTCTAGTACTTGTTGCCTCCAATTTTGCATTGTCATTTTTCCATTGCACATACTTCACATGCTCCTTCCTCAACTTCTCAAGAGTAGGAAGAATATCTTCAACCAATACATTATTTATCTCATACACTTTGGTTTGCTTCTTTTCAAGTGTTTTTACAACTATTTCCTTATTCATTTCATACATTCTAGTACTTGTTGCCTCCTCAAGCATTGACAAGATCTCAGGTTTAATAACACTCAATGTTTTCCAACCTTGAATTGCAGGTTTAATAACACCTAGCATTTTCCAACCTTGAATTATAAATAGATATTGTGATTGTAATGAAAACATTTTATTGTTTAGATAGTATGAATGTAAGAAAAGGCACCTTCAAAATTTACCAAAATTGTTCTTACAGTATGAATTGCATTTGGATTTCGTCATATCATTAAAATATAGGTAGATAGGAAAACAAAGTGGGTTGTGAGTTAGTTCGTTCTGCTTGTTCAAAGCTCAAGGGTGAAGAGTTCAGGGAGGAGTTATAGTTGAGAGATACATAAAACTAACCAGAATTAGCTGAGCGATGACCAACCAATTGGGTGTTTACATTTAGATGGTTTTACAACACTATGTGAGTTGCAAGTTCCTTAACAGCCTGTGTTTTCCAACCTCCAACTATACATAGACAATATGATTGTAATGAAAACCTTTTGTTGTTTAGATAGTACGAATATAATGAAAGACACCTTCAAAATATATAACAAGTCTTAGGTAGACTAAAAAATGTTTTTCAATTTCCTCATATCATTAAAATAATGGCAGGTTGGGAAACATTGTGGGTGTTGATTTATATATTTCTACTTGTTCTAAGCTCAAGGGTGGAGAGTTCGAGGAGGAGTTGCAGCTGGGGGATACATAAAACTAACCATATTTAGCTGAGGGGTGACCAACCAATTGGGTGTTTACGTTTAGAGGGTTTTACAACACTATGTGGGTTGCAGGTTTCTTAACACCTTGTGTTCTCCAATCTAAAATTATACATAGACAATATGATTGTAATGAAAGCCTTTTGTTGTTTAGACAATATGAATGTAATGAAAGACACCTTCAAAATATATAACAAGTCTTAGGTAGACTAAAAATTGCATTTCAATTTCCTCATATCATTAAAATAATGACAAGTTGGAAAATACTGTGGGTTGTGATTTATATAATTCTACTTGTTCTAAGCTCAAGGGTGGAGAGTTCAGGGAGAAGTTATAGCTAGGGGATATGTAACGCCCCGCCACGCAACCCTAGAGGAAGTTGCAATTCACTACTTAAATGCACCAATTTTTTTATTTATTTTTGTTTAAGTACAAATAACATGTAAGATGAATACACATTGCCAACAACCTCTAAGGCCACGAGACAGATTACTTTAAAACCCAAACAACAACAAACATTAATATAAACCGAAACATTAATCACTTAAGGAAATGAGACAACATACATTCCATACAAGATAACTTACAACGAAGGATAAGAAATACCAAAAGATTTCAATTAACAATATTTAAACAATAAGATTACAACACTCATTCCCCGAATGAGGTAGTTCTAGCAAAATGATTACATATTACAAATTCCACCTTGATTACAACTAAGGGGTAAAAAAATACAATAAGAACTGAGAGAACAAGGCATGA
The DNA here is from genome assembly GCA_007258455.2 of Sequoia sempervirens. Lineage (NCBI taxonomy): Eukaryota > Viridiplantae > Streptophyta > Pinopsida > Cupressales > Cupressaceae > Sequoia > Sequoia sempervirens. Next base: position 29,056 of record VDFB02376581.1, read on the forward strand.
GAAGAAACTGATTCCCACGAGCTCTCCAACTGGAAATCATGACCACACGAACAAGAAGAAGAACCAATGGATTTAGATGCATGCCACCCAACCATGTGGAACCCAAAAGGTTCCACTCCCTCCGTGCTAGGAGATAGTAACCAGGAATTCCTACACAAGACCATTTACCACTAGACACGGGCCACACAAAACTGATACAAAATAAATACAAGACCTCATCACAAGACTGAACGGTCATACGTGCAACTCTAGGTACGACTCACACAACACTGTCATAGGTTACATTGCTTCTAGACATAGAATAGATCAAGAAAGTCACAAATACCAAGTACAAACTGTTGACTTAGGAAGAGTGTCATCACATAGCTCATCAAGGGATATCCTTTGGGAATCTTCCTAGGCTCCGGCCCCCACCTTGGGTTATCCTGGTGGTCTCTACTGAAATCCCGGCACCCATGCTCACTCATGCGGAATCAAATACCTCTTGTGAAGATGAGATAGATGATCTTGCCATTCCAGGCCTTCCCGTCTCATCCCAAGTCTAAAACAAGCCCTTGGACCCATGAGCGAGGCACAAATTATCTTGTTTAATGTTTGATGCAACCTAAGCTTCTAAAAGTTTAATTTAGTTATCACTGAATTAACCAACTTACAAAGGGTTATCCTGGCACCACTTTGTGCGCCGACGCCCATTGCAAGCCACTCTCCTAAGACAACCCACACGGTGAAATCCACAATAAGAAACAAGATAACACAACCTCTCCATTTCAAGGAGGTAACAAAACAAGGATATTCACCCCAACACTGAAGACCACAAGGTCAAGACCCTCTCCAAACATTGGAGGCAACAAGGTCTAGCCCTCTCCAAACATGGGAGGAAACAAGGTCACATAATCCACTCCATACACTGGAGGAAAACAAAATACAAAATACCACTCCATCCAAAGGAGGCACAAATTACATAACCCTCTCCTAATCCAAAGGAGACACACACCATCCCCGTTCGTGAAAACCGGGTGAAACAACATGGTGTAACTATGCACATTTTCCCATGACACAACAAAAGTTGACTCACGTACCACAACCGATACCAATAAATGAACTTCTATCTGGAAGACTTTCAATACAATCACTCTAATCCCACAACATTGAGAAAGTACATATAAACACTAAAAACATTTCGAGCAACCAAATGCGCTAATGTTCAGATTTCCTAAATCCAGTCAAACACAGTTTACATGACTTGCATTTATCCAATCAATCGAACTCATTTCTTTCCACAACATAGAAATATGCAAAGAACATAACACATACTCTAAATTTCACAACCTTATTCCAAAATCAAGACATTTAATAAATAACATCATCGAACTGGAATTAAACCAATCAATCACTCTACGTCTCACAATCATATATTGTAAATAAATCCACTTGATTTATAAAACATTTGGATTAAATAAATTACTCTTATAGCAATAAGTCAAACAACTCATTCTCATATGATTCATGAAATCATTCGTTACTTCTAAGTTTAACCACTGTATTCTATAAATTAAACTTTTAGTAAATAATCATTTAGATCAAATAACTCAATCTTAATCTCAACTCCGCATTAAGTAAATCAACTAAAACTCATCTCTCCTTGAACACAAACATATTCCAATCAATTACACTAAATAGTATGTACATAAATCCTCTTGCCGACATTAAAGAATTTAAACCAATAATACAACTCTACTTGATCAATCTATAATTAATCAAAGTCAAATTATCAACAAACCAACATTTGACAAATAAAGTTCCTTGATTTAAATAAATCATTCGCTAATCCTAAGCTCTTCAATTATGTTCCATAATTAATGATTAGAACCACCTGATTGAACTAAGTCATTCATTATCTCTAATCTTCTCAATTGTCTTCCATACTTAGAACGTTTTGATAAATAGACATCTAGATTAAATAAATTAATCTTTATTTCAAATTCGCATCAATAATTTAACTAAATTTTAATTAAATTACTTAATCTATATTACAACCTGGATTAAATAGATAAATTAATCGAATTCAATATTCTAGAAAAAAACGTATGATCAACATCAACTTTCATTTCTTCAATACCAATGTGATAATCATTTTAGAGTAAGTTCTATTTTTCAAGATATTCAATTATCATTTAAATGTGTACCTCTAAATATCATTATAAAATTCCATGATTTCTCGATTAAAACCGAATTTGAATAAATTCGATTAATTAAAAAAGCACCGTTTATTACAACTTAATGGTAAAATCAACCCCTTAAATAATTGCTTAAAATCAATTCTTTTGAAATTACAGCTATTTATTAAAATATAAAATTTCCTTCGATTATTATAATCACATAATCATTTTAAAATTTCTATTTACTATTAAACATTATTATAATATGCCAAATAAATATTATTTTATTTGAATATAAATAATCATTTAATATAAATTTAAAAACCCATTTAAAATTCCGTATAACAAATTTTATTTTAATTAAAATATTATTTATATATATATATTTTAATAACATATATATATATATATAATATTATAATATATATAATATATATATGTATTATAAAATATACATATAAAATAACATTTAAAAAAATATAAACTAAAAAAAAATCAAAATTAAAAAAAAAAACTTTTATTTCTTTTAAAACAAACAAAGCACAAGACTGCCACACACTGCAGTTCTTTAATGGCTCTATCTCATTGGGATCATGATGCAGCCTCGGCCTCACCTCCATGGGGCCAGCTGGTGAAGAGAAGAATGGCACTACCTTCATGTAGTGCCTCCTGATGTGGTAGAGAGGGCTGTACTCACAAGGCAGTCTGTACCAACAATCACAGGCCCTAATTTTTTATTTTTTTATTTTTATATTTATTTTAAAAATTTCGTTTATCCCCTGTGAATGGCGGATTTTATCCGTGTAAACCAAAATTTTGAAAATCAGAAATTTCCAAACTCACATAATATATATATGTCTTTATTTTTCATAATCACAGTCAGATTGGCAGATTTTCTTGAGGAATAGATTTGAATGAAAGATTTAAAGCACAATAATCTAATGAATTTTTTTCTGGGTTTTCTCCATTTTGACAAATGAACTAAATCTTTTCTTTTGCATCACTTCCAGTTTTCTCTTGCTAGATTTAAAACGAATTTTTCATTATTTGATTATGGGTTTGATCTTCATTTCCACATCTCAATCATTTACAAGTTTTCAAAGAAGTAACTCATGGGTTTCATTGGATTCAACAACATTTCAAAGATCACAAAAAAACGTGAAGAGGGTTTAATCTAGTTTTTTCAAAATGAACACAGCAAGACAAAGGAACCTGATTTTTCTCCATAGCTTCAAGATCCCATGGAGCTTTCGAATCCTCTTCAAGACCCAGCTCAAGCATACCCTCATCTTCTTCACAAATCCAAGCCCATCTTTTTTTTTCTCCCCAAAAATCCAAGATTTAACATAGATCCATTTCCTTTTGCCAAATAGGGTTTTTTCCCCAAAATGGTCAAAACCCTAAAAATCCCACTTTCTAATTTTAAATTCATAAAACCAATTTTCTAATTTTTTTAATTCAAAACTCAATTTCGAATTTTTAATTCTACTTTATGCATTTTCCAAATTTCTCATAAAACATAAGCATTTCAAAATTACAATAAATAATTTCCTCAACAATATTTTTTAAAAGTGGAATTAAAACATATTGTCATTTAATTATTTATTTTAATTTAATCGTAACTATTCAGACAACATTTTAATTAACTCCTAAATATCCAATATAACTTCCATTTTCAATTTCATTTGAAATTAGATATA
>VDFB02376582.1:0-84452 GCA_007258455.2 Sequoia sempervirens
ATTATTTGTTACCCAAAGAGTTTGTGGTTTTCACAGATAACCAGGCACTTAGTTACAAGTTTTCACTTTTACCATCAAGCATAAGAAGGGACAAATGAATAAGGTGTCAGATGCATTAAGCAGGAGAATATTGACAGTGCAGGAAATATAGCTGAAGAGCATTGGATTAGAGAGTTTTAAAGACCTCTATGGTGATGATGAAGACTTTTTAGAAGCCTACAAGGTATGCTCTGATTTTGAGAATCATTTTCATAGTCAGTATGCTAAGTATACATTGCAAAATGGACTGTTATTTAAGGGTAATCTGTTGTGTCCCAAGAGGATCAATGAGGGAAAATTTAATCCAAGAGAAACATAATGGTAGTCTTAGTGGGCATTTTGGAATAAATAAAACTTTAGAGCTGGTACAAAGGTTTTATTACTGGCCTAAGTTGGCAAGAGATGTCAGGAAATATGTGGAGCAGTGTGTAGTTTGCATGAAAGCCAAAGGGGGAGCCAGCAATGCAGGTTTGTATCAACCTTTGCCCATTCCCAATAGACCATGGGAGTGTGTTAGTATGGATTTTGTGGTAGGACTCCCCAAGACTAAGGCAGGGTTTGATAGTATTTATGTAGTGGTGGACAGATTTAGCAAGATGAGTCACTTTATCCCTTGCAAGACTACACATGATGCAAGCTACATAGCTCATCTCTTTTTTAGGGAAGTTGTAAGAATCCATGGATTGCCATTGAGAATTGTATCAGACAAAGATGTGAAATTCATGAGCCATTTTTGGAAAACACTATGGAGCAGATTGGGAACAAATCTATTATTTGGATCAGCTTACCATCCTCAGACCGATGGTTAAACAGAGGTGGTTAACAGAGTGTTAGGTAACCTATTGAGGTGCTTGACTAAATAATATGGATAGACATGGGATATGGTGATTTCTCAAGCTGAATATGCCTACAATGACAGTGTAAATAGAACTACAGGGAAAAGTCCATTTGAAGTGGTGTATGGGATGCACCCAAGAGGCATATGTGAGCTCAGAGACCTTGGATCTCAAGAGAATAGGAGTGGACATGCAGAAGACTTCACTCAGACCATGAAGGAGATTCATGAGCAGGTTAAGAAGACAATCACAGCAGCAACACAAAAGTTAAAAGATAAAGTTGACTTATCAAGGAAGGATGTACAATTTCAAGTAGGTGATTATGTTATGGTTCATCTTAACAAATCCAGATTGCAAAAGGGGATGTCAACCAAAATGAAGATGAAAAGAGTAGGACCATGCAAGGTGTTAGCCAAGTATGGGAAAAATGCATACAAGGTAGAACTACCATCAGATTTGGGCATATCTCCAGTACTTAATGTTGCTGATTTGATCAGGTACAAGGGGACAGTCAGTGATGAAGTTCAAAACAGTCAAGAAATCTTTAAGGATATCAGTAATATACCCCTTCCTAATCAAGAGAAACCTCAGGAAAAGAAGATCTTGGAGTCCAGGGTGAAGAAAGTTACAAGACACAAGGTATACATGGAACACCTTGTCAAGTGGAGGAACAAACATGAATCTGAGGCTACTTGGGTTGAGGAAGATGACTTTAAGAAGCTAGGAATTGACCTCTAATTGATATCACCTCAAGTTCCTTGACCTTTGTGCAGAGAGGGGGAGAATGGTGTAGGAGCACTTGGCACAGTTGGAGCACCTGGCAAGGTGCAAGCTTATTTTTTTAAAAGTTTTTGGTTAAAATCCTTTTGTTATGTTTTGTAAGGTCTTGGGGACAATATTATTGGTGGTTGGGGACCTTTTGGTTCCTAGGTAAAAGTTGAATAAGTATGGAAGCATAAGTTTGGGTTATTTTCCTTCACTAGGAAAAAAAAGTTGAAAAACACACTGTGTTTTCCAACAGTATGTTTTTGACCGATCTTAGGCTTGGAGAAGGAAACCTAACCATTTCAAAAGCATTTTAAAAGTGATTTCTTGACCTTTGAAGGAGATTGGGTGATTTTGAGCGTGGCAGAACTTTTTCATGTGAATAGAAGGAGACAGTGATTTTTGATGTGAAAATACAGTTTTTCCTATTCTTGCGTCTGAAACAGTAGTTAGATGATTTAAGTAAAGATTTTTTTGGCTTATCTAGCATGTAGAGTAGCCTTTTGAATTATTCTTGTGTAATTTTAGTTAGCAAATCCATTGTTGTTTTCTATTCTTGTACATTCTCTATTTTTTCTTCTTATTACTGCTTTGTCTGAAACTGGTAAAAATGGAGTCTTAGGCCGCGTTCTTCCTGTGCCAACAAGCATGGGCTCATTGGGAATGTGGCCAAGCTCCTTATTTGTACATATTTTAATATTAGGAAACATTAGGAGTTCAAGGAGCATGCATAAAGTATTTTCCTAGGCGAGACTCTAGGTGCCTGGCTTGGAAAAGACATTCTTTACACAGTCCAAACGTGGCAGGGGTGCTGAGTATCTAACAATGCAGTGTGTAAGGTGTTTGCAGGAGTCTTCACCAAGGTTGGCAGGAAGGAAAAACTGTTGACTGGACATCTGGAGGCTGGAAAGCACAAACAAACCAAGAAAAGACCAAGAAAAGCCCTGGTTCTTGCAAGAATAGGGTACACCTGTGTACGGACATAAAGAGAGTCCAAAGCCTGGAAAATCTTCAAGAGTTTAGAAAGTGAGCTGAAGTGTTTGAAGAGTATTTGGTCTGATCTATTGAAAGAAAGAAGTGTCAACTTGTTTTCTTGGTTGAGGAGGTCTAAAAGGGCTCAAACCTAGTAGCCTTTCCAAACCCTAGACTAGGGTTTTGTGATAGCGATGGAGAATCAAAGCATGGAGGTTAAACAAGAACCCTTCCTTGATGGTTTTGAAACCATAGAAGCTGAAGCACACCCCTGCAAGAAAGTTAGGAGGCATTAGAGGTTGTCTAGTCATTAAAAGGATTAAGGACTAGATGGAGTATGTGAGGGAAAGCACTAAGAACTGATTGGTAGCAGCAAACTGAAATTGATAGCAGGGTTGGCAAGTGACCAGGGGTGCCTAATTACCTTTAGGACCTATAGGTTGAGTGGTGGAGAGAACCACCAAGGGGTTATCTATTGGAGACCCAGAGCATTAAGATTGTGACTGTCTCAATCCGACCCTGTCCCCATCATCAGGTCTCTCCCTCCCTCTATCCCTCTCAACCCCCTCTCTCTCTTAGGTCTCTCCATCCCTCTATCCCTCCCACCCTCATCTCTCTCTCTCTCTATGTTCCTCCATCCGTCTGTCCATCCCTTCGTCCTTCCCTCCCTCTCTCTCTCTCTCTTAGGTTTCTCCCTCCTATCACTCACACCCCCCCTCTCTCTTAGGTGTCTCCCTCCCTTTGTCCCTCCCTCTTTGTATGTCCATCCCTCCCTCACTCTCTTTGTTATCCCTCCTTCCCCCCTCTCTCTCTTAGGATAACCCTCCAACCCCCCTCTCTCTCAGGTCTCTCCCTCCCTCTATCCCTCCCACTCCCTTCTCTCTCTCTCAGTTTTCTCCTCTCTCTCTCTCTCTCTCTCTCTCTCTCGTGTCTCTCCCTTCCTAATCTCCTACCTAGACAACTCTCTCACTCCCTATCTCTCTCTCTCAAGTATGTCCCTCCCTCTATCCCTCCCAACCCCCTTTCTCTCTCAAGTCTCTCTCTCTCCCACCCTATCTAGATAAATTTCTCTCTCCCTCTCTCTCTCTCTTAGGTCTGTTCCTCCCACCCTACCTAGATAACTCTCTCTCACTCCCTCTCTCTTTGAGCTCTCTCCCTCTCTCTATCCCTTTCTCTCTTAGGTCTCTCCCTTTATCTATCCCTTCCACACTACTTAGATAAATATCTCTCTCACTCCCTCCGTCTAGATCTCCCTCTCAGGTCTCTCCCTCAGGCACCATACCTAGATAACTCTCTCTCTCTCGCTCCCTCTATCCCTCCCACTCAAGACACCTAGATAACTCTCTCTCTCCTGGGTCCTCTCACTCATATATATTATATATAGTATATAATATATAATATAATATAATATATAATAAATTACATTATATAATATATAATATAATATATTATATTATATAATATATAATATATAATATATTATATATTATAATATATTATATAATATATAATATAATATAATATATTATATAATATATAATATAATATAATATAATATATTATATATATATAATATAATAGCAATATAAATATAATATAATATAATATAATATATTATATAATATAATATAATATAATATATAATATAATATAATATAATATAATATAATATATTATATAATATAATATAATATATTATATAATATAATATATTATATAATATATAATATAATACATTATATTATATTATATAATATATTATATAATATATATATATATTACATTATATTATATAATATATTATATAATATATAAATATATTATATTAATATATATATATATATATAATATATATATTATATATATAATATATAGAGTATATAGTATATAATATAATACATAATATATTATATTATATATTATATATATAATATATAGAGTATATAGTATATAATATAATATATAATATATAATATATAGAGTATATAATATATAATATATAATATAATATCATATATATTATGTTTTATTATTAATAATAATACAAAATATTTTAAATATAATGAAGGTAATGAATACCTGTTTCAAACGGATATCCATTTTGAGCATCCGTTTGAAATGGATATCCATTTTTTGAAAAAAATCAATAGCCTTAGGATTTGCCTTGGGGTTGCCTTGGGATTTGACTTGGGGGTGTCATACCTGGAAAGCCAACTGCAAAAATGTGTTTAGAAAATTTCTTTAGTTTTCCAAAGTTCACCCTTCTGGCTGATGAATTTTTTTTATCTGAATTTGATGAAATGAAAAGGATTTATTGAGAAAATTGTCATATTTCTACCAATATAAGATATGACTTGTTATTTATTTTCTACATGCATTACAACTAAAGTCTTGATAGATAGACTGATTGAAAAACTTCTATAATTATCAAACTATTTCAATTTTTTCAAATTTTAAAGATGTGACACATTCTATGCTTCCCATACTATAGGATAAAAAAAATGAATTTCATAAATTTTTGACCAACTTATGGTGGTCAGACAAACACATTTTAATACATTTAAAAAGTTCTAATAAAAAAATCATAACTAATTATTTAGTTACAAAAAAATTACAAAAAAAATGCGGCACATCTGAGCATTTTTTCTCTACTTATATTGAAAGTTTTAACAAAAATATTATTTGTTTTCTTATACTTAGGTTGGTCAGACATACACCTTCTTTTTATTTTTTTCTTGAAAATTTAGTACTACTGCATTGGAATTTCACATTTTCACCAAATAGATTACGTACTTTTTTCCAAAAAATGGCTAGTAGCTTAGAAACTACATTCAGTTTTCTACAAATTTTGTTTACATATTTTCAAATTATGTTAATAATCTATTCAAATTTTTATGTCAAGTTGCCTAACTCTATTTTTCTGAATTTATTACCACTTAACGGCCTAATTTGGACCCCTATAATCCTACATTGACCCCCAACTTTAATGCTAGATTTACTAGGGTCATGAATAAGATTCCCTCATATTTGAGACCTAATGAATTTCTATGTGCTTAGTATTACACCATAAGCTAGAGTGATGTTATTCACATTCATGCCTATCATGGAAAAATGGGTTACCAATTAAGTGATAAATATCCTTAGTCTTTGAGAGATGCATTTAAAATTTCCATCACATAGAAAGAAATAAAAAGGCATTTGGTAAAGTGCATAAAAGGGATGATGTAAAAATCTTGAAAAATCCTAAGGGACAACAACATAAGGGATCTTCATCCGTCGATAAGTTGGATAAGATCATGAATGCCTTAAAGGACTTAAGTTATAAGGTTTCTAGAAATGAGAAATGTCTCTCCCATGACAAACCTGATTGCCACAAGTAGGAAATAATGCCCAAGTTATTTGATTATCCTTATAATACTAATTGGCATAATGGGAAGCCCATCCACAATAACCAAAAGGGCTTGTCTAGCAAAGATACTCCTAACCCTTTAAAGAAGTCAAATGCCAATGTTGTGGAAGATAATCCTTGGTGTGTAGCATGCCAATTACCACATTCATCTATAAAATATATGGTCGAACTCTATCTCTAGAATATTTTGTTAGTCCATGTGAAGAATGCAATGATATACATCATGACGTTAACTGTTATGATGAGGATCATGATGTAAATATGATGTCAACATGATTGTGCTCTACAAATAAAATTTACTCTTCTTAAGAAGAGGATGGTGTTGAGTTGGATATAGATGATTAGAGGTTTTAGAGGGGTGATTATCATCAAAATATCTTCTCTGATAATGAGGAAGAAAGTGTATTAAGTTATATATATAACTTTGAATCTTGTAGCTCTAATGTTTAATGAAGAGATTAGAGCCTTACTTGTTGTTTCTATAACTTAGGTCAAAAGTAATTATAACTTGAGAAGTTTAAAATAAATTATGTTGACCAAGGGAAACAAAAAAACATGTTCATTAAGGAAAAATAAAATGTGGAAAAGGTTTTTCCTCAAGACAAATATGCTGAAACTAAAGGAAAAAAACTTGAAATATCAAATGATCAAATTGTCTCACCTTTGGTACAAAAAAAAATATCAAATCATAACTTAGTTTGAGTAAGAAAAGGTGAAAGAAAAATCCACACAAAAGGAGAGAACTTTCAAGGAAAAAGAAAAGATAAATATTCCTATTCCAACTAGTACTCCTATGTGTAATGTACCAAATTATGCCCTTGTTGATATGGTACAAATTCTTTTTCAAGTCAAATTTTATGTTTCATTGTTGGAGATGATGAGAATACAAGAGCATAAGGATAATTTTTTTTCCATTATTAATAATACTACAGTGGTCTCCCCAAGCAATAAGAATGTCATTAGACAATTTGAAAAAGGCAAGAGACAAGTGAATAAAATTGAAACAAATGATTCAATTCTAGAAATACCAGATGTATATTTGGGAACAACTCTGATAGTGTGTCCTAGTACTTAGGTATATCCATTTTATGTTACATTGTTGGTAAATGGAAAGTTAGTAGAAAAATGCATGATTGATTCAAGAGCTTCCATTAATGTCCTACCTTTGACCAATATGAATGAACTTGGACTAAAAGTTAGTAAAATATATGGTAAGTGTTTTGCTATGAATTCAAGAGAGGTCCCTCTGATTAAGATCATGAACAATGTAGAGTTCAAGTTAGCTACATTTCTCGAGAATAATTTTAAAATGAATATCATTGTTGTAGACATTCCACCTCAATATGGGATGTTGATATCAAGGAAATGGTCTATAATAGTAGGTGGGAGTATGCAACTAGATTTATCATATGCTACATGATCCCTATTAATGACAATAATGTAAAATTGGAAAGAGAAAAGAGATCTATCACTCTTGCTCAGGATTATTAGCCTATTGAAGAGGTGTGTTTTCTTGGGATAGATATAAATAATTTTAAAGTTGAAGTATCCCAAACTAAGAAAGAAAGACCACACCATTAATTCAAGAAGTTCAAGCATTTGCTGAGATGATGATTTGTTGTCGATGTACTTTGATGGAGTATATTGATAGGAAGGATCAAGAGTTGGGGTGATCCTTACATCACCTAATGGTAAGTCCTTCAAGTATTCATTCCCTTTAAAGTTTGAGTGTACAAACAATGTAGCATAATATGAAGCATTATCACTAGGACTGAATTTGGCTGTTAAGCATGGTATTAAGAAGCTTAGATTATTTGGTGATTCTAAATTTGTAGTATGTCAAGTCAGAGCTAAATATGTTTTCAATCATGAGAGGATTAAACAATACAAGGCTACATTATGATATACAATTGAGTTATTTTATGCTTTCTCTATTGATTGGGTAGAAATGTCAAATAATTTCATGGTAAACCTTTTAGCTAACATAGCAATCAAACCTAATGATAAGGAAGCCAAGGAGATGAATAATCTAAAGATGTAAAAGAGAAGTTTAAAAATTATCATGTATGATGAATATAGGGTTTGTATTAATTTTATTAGGAGAGGGAAAATGCAATAGAACCTCATATGAATCCTCAAGTAATTGAAACACAATATAATGCATTTTTTTGGTAATATAGAAGAGGTATACCAAATTGTCACATACATGAACCATAAATAAATGGAAAGATTACCATAAATAAAGATAATTTCACCTAACCTAAGAAGGTTTAATGAAAGGAAGTCTTAAAAATTTGATGATAAGAAAATATCTTTATCTAGAAAGAGTAGCTTTCCAAGAAAGTAACCAATCAATTATGATGTTTCTCCCTAAAACCTACATGCTTAAGAAGTATTTGCATTGTACATAATAAAAGACTCAAGGGAGATTGAAGAAACAAGTACCAAGATGATCACATTGTAGTGGAAAGAGAGGCCAACCATTCTAAATAGAGGCACTGGATTAATAGCACAACAAGAGAAAAATAACTCATAGAAGAAATTAACTGAAGAGTTTGTTCATACATAAGAATACAATATAATTATGTTATTTCCTATTTTACAATAATTAAGGCATTTTCATTCTCTACATAAGTATAAATCATTAAAGACTAATTTTTCAATTTGAATACAACTAAATTTGATTATGATTACATCTAACATATAATTATTATTCAAAACTTGTTAAGCTACTAGATTAAATTATTTTTAACTAAACACCTCAATCTAAATGACACCAATTACATAACCACCACAACTTTCCTTAAATCTACTAAAATAATTACGCCAATTTTGTAACTCTACAATGGCAACAACCCCTATAAGAGGCCAGCGAATGTAATGGTGTAAGAAAAAAAAATTGATTCATATTCTACCAGCTTATCTATCTTAATATATAGATCACCAAATCTGTGTACATTTGAAATGCATAGGAAAATTTTGACAGGCATCACTGGCGGTTAGACAGAAGTGGAAGCTTTGCTGGCGGAAGTGGATAATGTAACAGAAAAGATAGGTATGTAACCGATCTTGCTGGCCCAGACAAAACGAAGATACGAAACACAGAGAGAACTTGAGAGAAGAGGGGAATTCCAGCGAAGTCCAGAATGTTCGCGGCACAAAGAAGAATGGAAATCGATATAAGAGCAGAGAATGGGTGAAGAGGGACGCCAAAGAAGAAGTGAGCGAATGGAACAACACATAAGAGGAGAGGTGATTTCCCTATCGCAGGCATTAAGACAGGAATGCCTTAATTTAGAGAGTGAAGAAGACAAGAAGATAGACAAATGGTAAATGAATCAATTGACAGTCCAAGGAGGAGATTTCTTAATCCAACTGCAAGCGATAGTTTAACTAGACCCTCAGAGGATGAGTATCAAGAAGGGCACAAAATACTAGAAATGATGCGAAAGAGAAATCAAAATATAGGTGTAGAATTTCGTGGTTTTCCGCCCACAAATTTTCTTGATCTGCAATGCCAAGTTGTTAATTTGTTATGATGTACAAAAAACTGGGAAGACACCCAAAATGACTCCAGTAAACTGTAACTTCCCAGCAGTATGTAGCCTTAAGCTTTTAAAATTCGATGAGAACAATGGTAAAGCTCTCAAGAGGGGGCAAAAAATAACCAAAAATGAAACCTCGGCCTCCTACTTCAGACAAATTAAATCAAATATTTGCAGCGATTAAAGTTCGAAGCGTGGAATTTTATTTTAAGCAGAGGTTATTATCATTATTTTGAAGACAATATGTTCGGATAACCCAAAATATATGGAGAAAGAATTTTTTTAACATTCCATAAATTTTGACAAAGATGTTCCAAAATACAATGTATATTTAAGTTTCAGATTTCTTTGAAATCAATAAATGCCACCAGCAGCTTCCAGTCTACAAGCCGCAGAATAATCGCCATCAATAAACACCCCTGGGTTGAAGATATCCCAGAGGGTCGCTGCACTGTCTTCAGAAAATTGCGTGTAGTCCACAAAATTGTCCTCGAACTGCCAGTTGTCAAGAAAGCTCTTCAGCTCTGCATTTTGGGAAAAATCCAAATAAGAAGAATAGCTTTCATTTAAAGAAGGAGAAGTGGGTTGGGCATTTGAATTGAGAATAGGGGTGGGCGGTAGCCCAAGCTCATCATCTGAGGCTCCCAAAACATATCCCACATCAATCCCACAGGAGTTGGTCATATCAGGTGCCATCAAATTATTTGTGCTGAGAGCATACGAGCCACCGAAAACCTCAAAATAAGATGAAGAACATGTAAGGCCAATTTCTTTCTTGAGAATTCTCATAAATCCATTATAATTTCTTCCTCAAGATTACATCATATTTTTTTTTTTTGTCTTTAAAGGTTTGCTAGATTTTATTTTCTTCAAAATTTGTAACATCAAACCATATTGAAAACTATAAATGGAATTGAAAGTCTAATTTATTTCTATTTTGATGCATAAATGTTTCAATTCTATTTAGGTACCATTGTCATTTAATTATGTGTTGATGTAGTCTCTCTTTATCTCTCTATATATATACACACACACACGATATTTTAGTGTATAATTCAATTATTTTCAAAGGCAAGAAGTTCTATAACTCTTAAATAAAATTTTAAGAAAATAAAATTGATCATTTTCATACTTATGGAGGTGATCTAAAAATTAACTTGAACAAATATGAATCTATTCCAAAATAATCAATAGACAAACTATCTTATCTTAATTGTAAAAATAAATACAAATACAAATAATATAAAAATAAAATTATGTCACCAACTTTTATCAAAAAATCTTCATTGATAATACCTAATTATTTGATGGGAGACAAATGAATCAAAGCATTCCATTTTACTTCATTAAACTAAATAGTTCTAAAGTAAAATAAAATAAGTATTAACCCTAAAAATACATATATCACTTTTATAATTTAATATGAATGAATAATATAGAGCAATGTGTACATCAAAGTTACAACTAGGATTAAGGTTAGGATTAGATTTATATGAATAATATGAATTGAAATTAGGATTAGGGTTAGGGTTAGAAAATTACACTTAGAATTAAGATTACAGATAGAAATATGGTTAGGGTTAGGGTTAAAATTAGAATACGGTAAGGGTTACAATTAAAAATATGGTTAGAATTAGAATTAGGATTAGAATTGGGGCTAGGTTTATGTTTGGGATTAGGTTTAGGGGTTAGAGTTAGGGTTTGAATTAGGTTTGTGTTAAGGTTTAACTAGGGTTCAATTATGATTGGCATTACACTTAAAATTAGGGTTATTAATGTTTAATTATAATTATGGTTATACAATTAGGGTTCAATTTAGATTCTAGGGTTCAATTATGATTGGCATTACACTTAAAATTAGGGTTATTAATGTTTAATTATAATTATGGTTATACAATTAGGGTTCAATTTAGATTCTAGGGTTTAATAAGGATTAGGCCCTAGGGTTAAAGTTAGTCTTATAATTAAGATTAGGGTTCAATTATTGTTAGAATTTAATTAGGGATAGGGTTCAATTATGGTTAGGGTTAAAAAAAGGTCAGGGTTAGGGTACAATTAAGGTTAAATTTAGGGTTAGGGTTATAGTTTAATTAGGGTTAGTGTTCACTTAAGGTTAGGGTGAGGGTTCTATTAATGTTCAATATGGGTTAGGGTTAATGTTCTATAATAAAGCTTGTGTTTAGGGTTAGGGTTATGATTTTACAATAAAGCTTGGGGTTTGGGTTAGGATTAGTGTTGAACTTCAAATAGGGTTATCATTAGGGTTAGGCTTACAATTCAATTAAGGTTATGTTTAGGGTATAATTAATTTTTTAAAATAAATCTTTGGTTATGCTTAGGGTTAGGGTTAGGGTTAGAGTTAGGAATAGGGTTAGGGTTAGTGTTAGGGTTGGGGTTAGGGATAGGGTTATTGTTATTGTTAGTGTTAGGGGTGGGGTTATCATCACAAATAGGTTTATTATCATGAAATGGATTAGGGTTAGGGTTAGGGTTAGGGTTATGGTTATGGTTAGGGATAGGTTAATAAATGATAAAATATAGTAATTTAGTTAGGGTTAGAGTAAAAATTGGGATTAGGGTTGGGGTTATCATCACAAATAGGGATTAGGGTTAGGGTTAAGGTTAGGGTTAGGATTAGGGTTAGGGTTAGGGTTAGGGTTAGGGTTATGGTTATGGTTAGGGATATGTTTATAAATGATAAAATATAGTAATTTGGTTATGGTTAGAGTTAAAATTAGGATTAGGATGGGGTTATCATCATGAATAGATTTATCATCATGAATAGGGATTAGAGTAAGGGTTAGGGTTAGGGTTAGGGTTAGTGCTAGAGTTAGAGTTAGGGTTATGGTTATGGTTATGGTTAGGGTTAGGGTTAGTGTTAGGGTTAGGGTTATGGTTATGGTTATGGTTAGGGTTATCATCATGAATAGGTTTATCATCACGAATAGGATTATCATCACAAATAGGATTAGGGTATGGTTAGTGTTAGGGTTAGGTTTATCATCATGAATAGGTTGATCATCACGAATAGAGTTAGGGTTAGGGTTAGGGTTAGGATTAGGATTAGGGTTAGGGTTAGGGTTATGGCTATGGTTAGGGTTAGAGTTATCATCATAAATAGGATTAAGGTTAGGATTAGGGTTAGGGTTAGTGTTAGGGTTAGGTTTATCATCATGAATAGGTTTATCATCACAAATAGGGATTAGGGTTAGGGTTAGGGTTATGGATATGGTTAGGGTTAGGGTTATCATCACAAATAGGATTAAGGTTAGGATTAGGGTTAGGGTTAGTGTTAGGGTTAGGTTTATCATCATGAATAGGTTTATCATCACAAATAGGGATTAGGGTTAGGGTTATGGTTATGGTTAGGGATAGGTTTATAAATGATAAATTATAGTGATTTGGTTAGGGTTAGAGTTAAAATAGGATTAGGGTCGGGGTTATCATCACAAATAGGGATTAGGGTTAGGGTTAGGGTTAGGATTAGGATTAGGGTTAGGGTTAGTGTTAGGGTTAGGGTTATGGTTAGGATTAGGGTTACGGTCATGGTTATGGTTAGGGTCAGGGTTATCATCATGAATAGGATTAGGGTTAGGGTTAGGGTTAGGGTTATCATCACAAACAGGTTTATCATCACGAATAGGATTAGGGTTAGGATTTGGATTAAAGTTAGTGTTATAGTTGTGGTTAGGGTTAGGGTTATAGTTGTGGTTAGGGTTAGGGTTTTCATCATGAATAGGGATTAGGGTTAGGGTTAGTGTTAGGGTTAAGGTTAGTGTTAGGGTTAGGATTAGGATTAGGGTTAGGATTAGGATTAGGATTAGGATTAGCATTAAGATAAACCTAACTGTAACCATAACCATAACCATAACCCTAATCCTAACCCTAATCTTAACCCTAACCATAACTCTAACCCTAACCTTAACCCTAACCCTAACACTTGCATACTTGTACCCTTAAAAAATTTCTCTAAAATGTTTATAAACATAATCAACTCCTTACTAAAAATCTAACATCCCAAAATAAGAATAAAAAAGTTTTAATATTAAATTTTTAAGTTCTTGAATAACTCCATAACTAAAAATTTAATTCCACACATAAATTCATATATAAACCCACACAGAATAATTTACACTTGCATAATTGTACCATAAGACTAACCCTAACTTAAATTGAACCCTAACCCTAATACTAACCCTAACCTTATTTAAAATTTAACCCTAAGACTAACCTTAATTAAACACTAACCCTAATGTTATTTGAATGTTAACCATAGTTTAACCCTAACACTAACTCAAAGATTTCCCCTAATTCAACCCTAACTCTAACTCAAAGGTTTTTCCCTAATTGAACCCTATTTTAACCTTTACCCTAACCCTCATTAAACTTGAACCTCAACTCTAATAAAAGTTTGAACCTAACCATAACTTATATTAAATATACTAAAATATTATTATTTATCTAATAATATAATAAAATAATATTGTATAATTATATATTAATTCATGTTATGTATGCGACTACTACTAGCTTATCTATGTTAATATATTAATCTATAATACGCTTTTTGCTTTTTTGAATTTAAAAAATACGCTTCGAAAATGATATCTCTCCACATATAATATATAAATTAATATATTAAGATAGATAAGCTAGTTTCTTTCAATAATATACACAAATGACATAACAAATATATTTAACATTAAAATATTATTAACCTCTCCATAAACCACAAATTAAACTATAGAAAAAAAAACAAACAAACAAAATAACAAAATCTAAATAATTTTAAAATCAAATTCCTTGTTCGAGGAAAGTGGACACCTTCTACTAGTTAATTCATTTTTGTCAAATTCAATTAATTCAAAGGGATATTATAAAATGACTTGCTCTAAATGTCTTGGTCATAAAAGCTGAGTCAGTAGCAAAATAATACCTCACCTGAATTTCGTTGATTTGCGTTGATTAATTTACAGACCCTACCGTCACGCAAACGATTCACAGTTCGAATAAGCACAGATTTGACTTCTACTAAACTCAAGAACTGGTAAGACAAATGAATCTTTAAATGGAAAATGCATCACTCAAGAACTGTATATGAACTATAAACTTGTTGGCGATTTGTGGGCGTGTTGAAGGAAGAAAGATTTCCCAGTTGAAACTTCTGATCTAAACAGCTACACATATTTAGAAAATTGGAGTTTATCTGATCTGCTTCCTCTTCTCTACATTGTACACCAAGACTACAATGGAAAGAAAGAAAGAAGCTTGGTGTCCAATATTGATTGCAATTGTATTGGGATGCCTCTTTCTCTGCGGTGCTCAAGTTTCTGCAGATGACAAGGTGGAGAGAAATAAATTAGATAAGCTAAGCCTGGGAGATTCTCTTACTCCTCAACAAAATAAATCTTGTTTGGTGTCTCCCAATCAAACATTCTCTGCCGGATTTTACGAAGTGGGCATCAATGCATATGCATTCGCCGTATGGTACACTCATACGCTGAATCGAACCCTTGTTTGGGCGGCAAACCGAGACCAGCCGGTAAACGGAAGGGATTCCCGTCTCCATCTGCAAACTGACAGAAACCTGCTTCTGTTTGATGTAAATGGAACCACTGTCTGGGAAACCTGTGAAAATTCTATTACAGTTATTGATTATTAATCTCCTATCTAATACATAGATTATTTGACTCTGAAAAATTAATTCTCAGCAAATATCAAAAAATAACACAACTGCAACTTCACCAATAAAAACTCACAAGAATAGAGAAGAAAACATTCACAATAATGAACACAATATTTTTGGACAAATTGTCCGTGGAAAAACCTCGAAGGGAAAACCACTACTGCAGATGAGGAATTATATTAAACTTCAGCAAATTAAGGAATACAAAAACTACTTGCCTCTTAATGGCAGAGCTCTTAATATTCTTCTCCAGAAATTCTTCCCTCAATTTCTCCGCTGAAATTCCATACCGCCATCCCCTAACGCCATCGCTTCCCTTGCTAACACTCAAGACTATTTGCTCTCACCGCACCTACTTGCTATCGCAAGACTATTTGCTCACCGCACCCTACTCTTGCTATCAATCGGCAGTCTACTTGTTGTTGTATTCTCCACTGCCCATTGATCCCTCTTTTTTATACTTTTCTCATGAGTTCAATGGCCAAGTGATTTAATCCCAATCAATGGCTAAGATTAAATAGACTCTAAAAACCCTAACTAAACCGGATTCTAGAAGTCTCTAGAGAATCAATTTATTTGCACTACATAATTATCTAGGACAACTCCAGCCCTCTTTCAGGTTTCTAGAAAATACCAAATAATTAAATGACACTTCTAGACAATGGAGACACTCGGTCTGCTACATAGCAAATTAACACTTCTTTAGCTTGGTGAAGGTGTTCTCGCGATGACAATCTACCATTCAAGAAGATGAATTTCGCCTTCCCCAATGCCTTGGTCAAAATGTCTGCTACCTGCTGATCTGTAGGTATATACTGTAGCTGAACAATCCCGCGCTGTACACAATCTCTGATGAAATGATATCTGATGTCTATATGCTTAGACCTATCATGAAACATCGGATTCTCGGGCCAACTTGATGCACTCATTGTCACAGCAGTATCACCGAAGTCTCAACCTCCACTAAACAAGGCTACTCAAAGAATCCTCCGCCATATCGGCCACATCGCCGCCATGCTAGCTGCTATGTATTCTGCCTCTGCAGAACTCAAAGCCACAGACTTCTGCTTCCTGCTGTACCAAGAGACAACTCCTAATCCCAAGCTAAAGCAACACCCTGAAGTGCTTTTCCTGTCTGTTGTACTGCCTGCCCAATCTGCGTCAGTATAGCCTATCAACCTGATACCATCACCTCGAGTATATTTGATTCCATACTCGATTGTACCACGCAAATACCGCAACACATGCTTTGCTGTGTATTTCTCGATGCTACCATCTGCACCGTGCTTGATCTTATAGATCCAGCGTGATCCAACCACTGCCCTATCTGTTGGTCTAGGCACAACCTCCCACACATCGTTCTACACTATTGAGGTATACTCCTCAACCATTGCATCTTGCCACACTTTGCTGTTGTGCGGCCTCCTGATAGCTAGAAGGCTCACTATCTACCAACTGACTAACTAATGCCATATAGTCATCATACCTGGCTGGTTGTCTCCGCTATCTACTACTCATCCTAGGAGCTCCCACAAACTCCTGAGTATCCCTTTGTGACTGTTGGTTCTTGCTACCAACTGTAGAGGATGAAGTATCAACCTCCATATCACCCTGATGCATCTCTTGGATCTGCTGCATCTGCTGCTCCATATACTGCTAATTCTCAGCACCTGAGCTTGTGCATGTACTAGTAACTGTACTCGAGCTTCGCTGTCCTTGATCTGGTTGAACGATCCTTGGAGCTTCCACTAACTGCTCACTCTGATCATCTGCTGGCAAATCTCTGGACCTCCTAAATGCCTTGTCCTCCATGAACTTGACATCACGCCTAACTATAGTCCTCTTGGTCCCTGGAATAAATATCCGATATGCCTTTGAGGTTTCACTGTACCCCACAAAGTACCCCTTCTCTGCAGTTTGATCTAACTTGGAACGTGTCGCACCTGGAATGTGACAATACGCCAAACTCCCAAATATCCTGAAGTGGCTGACATCTGGCTTCTTCCCTGAGAACGCCTCCTCTGGTGTCATCTTGCCTAATACCTTATGTGGAACCCTGTTTTGTATGTACACTGCTGTACTGCATGCCTCTGCCCATAAGTAACGTGGCATATCCTGGTCATACAGCATAGCCCTTGCCACCTCTGATATAGACCGATTCTTCCTCTCAGCAACCCCATTCTGTTGTGGGTTGTAAGGAACAGTCCACTCTCTCTTGATTCCTTCCCTGGTACAGAACTCCTGGAACTCTTTTCCTTTGTACTCGCCTCCATTGTCTGACCGAAGAACCTTTATCTTCCTCCCTGTCGAATTCTCCACAAGAGCTTTGAACTCTTGGAAGTGACTGAAAACCTCATCCTTGGTCTTCAAGAAGTATATCCAGGTCTTCCTGAGAAATCATCAATAAAAGTAACAAAGTACTCATATCCTCCGAGAGACTTCATCGACATTGGTCCACATATGTCTGAATGTACTAGATCAAGAACACCTTTGGATCTAGTGTCACTCCTTGGAAAAGTTGCTTTCGCAAACTTCCCCAACACACATCCCTTACATACATCATCATGCTCTGTGCTCACCTCAGGAACACCTGTCACTGTCTCACGAAGCAATTTAAGTGCTCCATGATGTATATGGCCCATCCTCCTATGCCATAGCTCTCCTTGATCTCTAGAATTACTGCTGCTCATCAGTGCCTTATGAGTATCAAACTACAACCTATAAAGCCGGCCGCTCCTAACTCCAATAGCTATGGGTGATTTCCAATCCTTGTGCTTAATTAACACACTTGCCCCTCTAAAGAGTACATTGTAACCTTTATCCTGAAGGACAGATATGGAAATCAAATTCATACCTAAGCCTGGCACATGCAACACATCATGAATGGGAATCCGCTTACCATTCTCCCTCTGAAATAGAACAGTCCCTTTCCCAACTGGATTGAGCTTGGACATGTTCCCCATAGAAATCTGCATTCTGATGTCCTCCTCCTTATAGCTGGAGAAGTACTCTCTAACTCCTGTCATATGAAATGACGCCCCACTATCTATATACCAAACACCCTGTGAGGTTGAGCTAGCCATACAAGCTATGAGAGCGAACTCATCCTCCATTCTACTAGAGAGCTCATCTGCACTTGCTGAAGCTGCTGTCCGCTTCTTGCCTTTCTTCCTTGCGGCAATCGCTGACATAGTGGCCAAACTCGTGACAGCCATAGCACTTGACTTTAGATAGGTCCTTCTTCTTCTCACCTTGTGGATTTGATCCTTTACTAGACCCCTTCTTTGCTTTCCCTTTTCCTGCAAGGGCAACGTTCTCCTGTTCCGCTTCACTTTGCTGACTCTTGCTGCTGGTACCACTGACAAGACTTAGTCTAAGCTCCTCCTGAGTGAAGTCACTCCAAAGTCGATCCCAACTTCGGCAAGGTGTCTCGTCCATTAATAACTTGAACAAAGACATCCCACTGCTTAGTAAACCCATTTAGGGCTATCCGCACTAGCTCGTCATCACCTAGATTATCTCCAACAGCAGCCAACTCATCCTTGACAAGTCTGAGTCTGGTGAGGTAACTTGTCACGTCCTCTCCCTTGTTCATCCGAGTAGTCCTCAACTTTTCTCTGAGAATCAGCTTCCGGTTAGTGGTAGCATTCTGGTACAGATTCAGAATGGCATCCCACATCTTCTTCGTTGTATCTAACTCTGCGACATGTGGAACAATATGATCCTTGACACCATCAAGAATCATCCTCCTCGCCTTGGCATCTTCCTTCTTATATGCTAAGAGCTGTGCTGGATCTGTAGGTACAGGTACAACACTGGTCACATATTCCTTGATCCCATTCTCTTCCAGCAACAAAGAAATTCTGGCTTTTCAGACACCAAAATTTGAGGCTCCATCCAATCTGTCCTGATCTCTTAAACCTGCTGAGGCCATCTCAAAAGATAAAAGAAAACAAAGAAAGAAAGAAGCTTGGTGTCCAATATTGATTGCAATTGTATTGGGATGCCTCTTTCTCTGCGGTGCTCAAGTTTCTGCAGATGACAAGGTGGAGAGAAATAAATTAGATAAGCTAAGCCTGGGAGATTCTCTTACTCCTCAACAAAATAAATCTTGTTTGGTGTCTCCCAATCAAACATTCTCTGCCGGATTTTACGAAGTGGGCATCAATGCATATGCATTCGCCGTATGGTACACTCATACGCTGAATCGAACCCTTGTTTGGGCAGAAAATCGAGACCAGCCGGTAAACGGAAGGGATTCCCGTCTCCATCTGCAAACTGACGGAAACCTGCTTCTGTTTGATGTAAATGGAACCACTGTCTGGGAAACCCACACGGCCACCAACAACTTGGATGTAAAAGAGCTTCTTCTCCTGGAAACAGGAAATCTTGTTCTGCGGAATTCCTCTGGACAGAGTGTTTGGGAAAGTTTTGAGTACCCAACAGACACTCTTCTTCTCCATCAGCTACTCAGAGGGAATGCTCAGTTAGTATCCAGCTTGCGCTCAGATTCCATCACCTCAGGATACTGTCGTCTCTATTTTGATTACGACAACATTCTTCGGTTAAGGTTCCAGGCCTCGTATGGAGCCTCCAACTACTGGCCAACTCCTTTTCTTCCATCTTTGACAACGGAAGATCGCCATACAACGTCAGCCGTTTTGCAGGTTTGGACTCGTTTGGTTTCTTCAAGTCCAGCGACAACTTTCCTTTCGCCGCCTGGGATTATGGCCTAAACCTTAAAAGAAGACTGACCTTGGATTCCGATGGAAATCTGAGATTATATAGCTTGGAGGAGGATAGAGGCATCTGGAACACCTCTTGGATGGCACTCCCCAGTGAATGCTCTGTTCATGGCCTCTGTGGAATCAACGGATTGTGTGTTTACAACCCTGAGGCCACTTGTACTTGTCCCCCAAGTTTCCACTTCAAGGATCCCACTGACGGATTCAAAGGCTGCGACCGAAATGTGGAACTTGTGGATCTCAGATCCAGTGCTGTACAGCTCATTTATCTCTCTCACACAGATTTCTATGGCAACGATCTTATAGGATACAAAAAAGGGCTCTCTCTTGAAGAATGTAAGAGGTCTTGTATGAATGATAGCCAATGTGAAGGTTTCAGCTATGTTCCGGATGGCAAAGGTGTTGGAAAATGATGCATGAGCTTCAGTGGAGATTCCATGCGACTATCTTTAGTAAACAATTAATAAATGTTTGTATTTGCATGTTGCTGCATGTTGATTGTAACAGTCATGTGCATGCATGAGCTATATTTAGAGTTGGTATGCAAAACCTCTATAAAAAGAGGTCATATGTAATGAATTGATTAATCAGAGGAATAAGAAGCTAAGCTCCTGTGTTTGTGTAAAACACTTTTTGTGTTTCCTCTGTTTTCTGTATTTGTGTTTTGTTATTGTGTTTGCCTGAGGTTTAAAATCTACAATTGGTATCAGAGCATGAAGATTGGGGCCTGAAAATAATTCAAGCAAGGCTGCAGTTAAAGGTTTCGATTGGAGAGAAGAGCCAGCACAAGAGAAAGCTTAGAGTGTTGACAGAAAAAAGAAGTGTGCCAAGAAAGGTGGATACGAAGCTGGTGAAAATTTGAAAGAAGGTAGTAAACAAATAAGCCCAAGGATATGCATAAGTGTGTAAAGTATTGCATAGTATAACAAACGGTGACAACAAGGAAGGTAGTGCAGACTAAAGCAGAGGTCGATGTTGTCTAAAATGTGAAAATCACCAAGGGAAAGAAAAAGTTATATTGCAGATTGCTTAAGAAAAGAATGTCTAAAGATTTGATGGCAGCAGAAAGAAAGAATGTCTAAAGATTTGCTGGCAGCAGAAAGAAAGAATCGCCAGTCATGGTAAGCTGCTGCGGGTAAAGAAGCCCCCAAAGGAGTGCTAATAGAGGTTTAAGAGAGACCGATATTATCCTTTCAAAAGACAGATTTAGTAGAGATCACGGTTTTTTTTTTGAAGTTGCACGAAAATCATAGTAAGTGAAAGTTCAGAAAGGTAAGTTTAAATTTTTTGTTTCAATGGGAAAGACTGGTAAGAAAGCAAAGAAAGAAACTGAAAATTTAAAGTGTGAAAAAGACAGTTTGATAGAAGAATTAGTGAAGCTCAAAAAATGTAATTCGGAGTTGATAGAAAAGATAATAAAGCTCTGTGTGTTTGTGTAAAACATTTCTTTGTGTTTCCTTTGTTTTTGCCAATCTCTATTGTGTTTTGCTTGGGCTTTTGAAATCTACAATTGGTATCAGAGCGAAAGCATTTTAGTTTGATCACTTGGTTGGATGTCTTATGTCACATGAAAAGAGATTGAAAGATTCATTTGGAGAAAGTGATGCGAAAGCCTTTTCATCCAAATTGCAAATCACAGAGAAAGAAGATGCCAACAACAACACCAAAAATAATGAAGGTCAAGGTAGAGGCAAAAATCAGAATTATGCAAAAGGAAATAGAGGTAGAGGTGGTTCAAGAGGAAGAGATGGTGGAAGAGGTGGTTCCAGAGGGCGAGGTAGAGGCTCTTTTGACAAGAGAAATGTTCAATGTTACCATTGTAATAAGTATGGCCACTATGAAAGGGAATGCAGATTAAAAGAAGGTAGAAGTGTTAATTATGCTAAAGAAAGTGAAAAAAAAAAATGAAGAATTGGAAGGAAGATTGAAGTTGCATGAAGTTGTTAAGAAAAAGAATGAAGATTTGGAGGAGAAGCTAAAGTTGTTGGAGAAAGAAATTGAATGTTTGAGATCAAAGTCATTAGTGTGTGATGCTACATGTATGGGTGATGTAGCCAAAGTTTCTTCAGGTAAAGAATGTGATGTTGAAGATAAAAATGTGTTTGAAACTAATGTTTTGGTAGCATGTGAAGCTGGTAACAAAGTTTGGTTTGAAAAAAGAAAATGTTTGGAAAAACATGGGCAAAAAATGAGAGAGCCCATTCAGCCAGTTGTGAGGCCAAAGAATGAAGGCCTAGGATATGGTGAGAGAGATCAAAGTGATGTAACAAGCGTTACAAGTTCATGCAAATCAGCTAGAAGTATGGAGTTTATGGAATGTTCTTATTGTCATATGGAAGGACATAAAAAAGAGAAATGTTGGGATCTTCATTCCTGTACAATTTGTGGGTTGAAGAGTCATTCAGAAAAATAATGTTGGAATAAAGAGTGGAATGGACAATCTGAGAAAGATTGTATGAAAATTGATTATGGATGGATTGATGGATCCAGTTGGAGAAAAGTTACAGGTATGTTTAAAAATTTCTATAAATCTAAATATTGGCATGTTAAAAGCAATAAGGTGTCATATGATCTGAGAGATAGTGAGTCTTCTCTATATTAGAGAAATAATCAATGAAAGTCTGCACACTGAGTTGTTCAGGTTCAGTCTTTAGAATTTCAATACTATATTGTGAGTCTCAACATCAAAGGGGAGTATGTTGAAAAATGATGCATGAGCCTCAGTGGAGATTCCATGCGACTATCTTTAGTAAACAATTAATAAATATTTGTATTTGCATGTTGCTGCATATTGACTGTAATAGTCATGTGCATGCATGAGCTATATTTAGAGTTGGTATGCAAAACCTCTATAAATAGAGGTCATATGTAATGAATTGATTAATCAGAGGAATAAGAAGCTAAGCTCCTGTGTTTGTGTGTAAAACACTTTTTGTGCTTCCTCTATTTTCTGTATTTGTGTCTTGTTATTGTGTTTGCCTGAGGTTTAAAATCTACAAAAGGAAGATGCTACCCAAAAGGTCGACTTCTCAATGGTTATCGATCTCCTGGCATACCAAACGACATGTATATTACGGTCTCCATCAACGACTCCACTCTTCTGAATTCCACAATTACCAGAGGGTTCCCACCCAACTGCACCAGTTTTGTGACACTTGTTTCATAGAACTACGAGTTATCGAAGAAGAGGAATGTTGTCAAGTATCCCCTGGGGTTCGCTGTTGCGTTTGGAGTGGTAGAGATCGTTTGCATCACGTTGGGCTGGTGGTACATGTTCAGAGAGCATAACAATAGCTTTGATTTTGATCGTCAAGGGTATTCCGCCATTCCAATGGGATTCAAGAAGTTTAGCTTTGCACAGCTGAAAAAAGCCACTGATAACTTCGCAGTAAAGCTGGGAGAGGGAGGGTTTGGAAGCGTCTACAAAGGGGTTTTGGGTGATGAGAAGGCCGTGGCGGTGAAACAACTGGAAGGAGTCTCTCAGAGCGAGGAGCAATTCTGGGGGTAAGCATGATTGGCAGGGTTCATCACATGAATTTGGTCCGCATGTTTGGTTTCTGTGCAGAGGGACATCACAGATTGCTTGTTTATGAGTATGTTGAGAATGGATCGCTGGACAAGTATCTGTTTACAGAAAGTGAATGTCTGGGTTGGAAGAAAAGGTTTGCGATTGCAGTGGGCACGGCAAAGGGATTGGCTTACCTTCATGAAGAGTTCTTGGAATGGATTCTGCATTGCGATGTGAAACCTCAGAATATACTCTTAGACAGGAATTTTAATCCCAAGGTATCTGACTTTGGATTAGCAAAGCTGGTGGACAGAGACAGAGCATTCTCCTTCTCCAAAGTTCGTGGAACTCGGGGATACGTGGCTCCCGAATGGGTGCTTAACCTTCCCATCACGGCAAAGGCGGATGTTTATAGCTTTGGGATTGTACTCTTAGAGATTGTAATTGGCACAAACGCATCGAATCAATCAGGGAATTTGGTGCAATGGGTATCTAAGAAGATGGAGGAGGGAAAGCTTTCAGAGGAAGTTGTGGATGCCAAATTGAATGGAATTATTGACATGGAAGAGGTGGAAAGTGTGGTGAGAACAGCATTGCTTTGTCTTCAACAAGACCCGGGTTTGAGACCCTCTATGAGCCGGGTTATCGATATGCTATCTCAGAAGACCAGAAATGGGAAAGACGCGATAAACACAGATAATACAATTTACAGCGAGAGGGGCATTTTTGGCCACTCAATTTCGTCCATTATCCTCGAGGGTGAGCACGAAGCCAAAAAGATAAATACAAACACGTGGTAGAAATTTAGGCCATTCAATAAGTGGACGTTAGAAGTTTTATGTTCTATTTTATTTTTGATAAATAAGTGTTCTGTAGTGGCAAGTATCTTTTGTTCGTAGTATTGTAATAATTGTGTTTGTTTTATAATTCAAAAGAGCGTTGTAATAAATATGTCTTCTTTTAGTATTGTAATAATTGTGTTTGTTTTGTAATTGAAAAAAAATTGTAATAAGAGTGTTTCTTTTGTAGTATTTCCTTTTTTCGATCAGTAAATTATAACCTTGGGGGTTACTATGATATAGAATATTTGCATAATGATAACTATGATTTATGTAGTGATAAATTAAGAAAGTTACATATTAATATAAGAAATATGTACAAAACTTTCATAATTGATTTTAAATATTTAAAAGGTCAATTTAGTGAGATTATGTATAAATTGTGATTTACAAACATATAAGATTTTCGACACTAAATTTCCAAAAAGAAAGAATTATTTTTTCAATCAATTTGAACTTCATATTGATTAATACATAGATATAATATATTTGAATAATAAATTTGTAAGAAGATTATATTGGTTTTGGTTGCATTATTACTTATTTACGAGTGATTCAATTTTTATAAAACTAACCATGTCTTATAGTAAAAATCATCTTCACAAACAAAAACTTGCCTCAATCAACTTTTCAAAGTGCATATGTGGCAATATTCGATTCATACTCAAGCCTATTTTCCCCCCTTCATGACTAATTTTATGGTGGCACATATGCCCTTTGATTAAATTAATATTCATATTTATTATTTCAAACATACACTTAGCCTTGTTAAAGATCAAACTAACATGACACTTTATATTGCTAGACATAAAATCTATGGTCAACATTCATGAAGTTGGAATGTATGTTCCAAGGCCTCTTTCTAGAATAACCCACTATATAACTAATCTTCATTCATTAGTGTCTTTAGTTGGTCTTTTATTGGTTGTTCTTCTCCCATACATTTGTCTTATGATGGGGATGCATCCCTTTGTGCTTTTTGTTTCTTCCTTTTCTTTTTTTCCTCACTCATCTACAAGAGTGCCTCTAAGGATTCTTCCACCAAAGGTTCTATTTGTGGTGGATTAGTTTGTATTTTCCTCTTTTAGATTTACCTTTTCTTCCTTCTTATTGGGTTGATTTTGTCTAGGATGCCCCCACTTGAAGTCTTCTAGACCTCTACGGAGTAGATTTTCTCTATTCTCCTAGTTCTTGTTTAGGGAGATTCCATTTTTCCCACAAAATTTCTTTGTTTTTTTCTATGTGTTCCTCTTCTTTCTTCCTTGCTATATAGTCCATGTATTCTCTATATGTTGTAATTTTTTTCTTGTAGATCTTTAGGGAGGCTAAGAAGAGTTGACGCCTATTAGTCAATTTTTGTATCAGATACTTCATATGGAAATTTAAGGATCCATGATGTCTTGGGTTCAATTTCCTCCATCATAGTGAAATCCTTGTCCACAAGGAATATAATTTCTTTGATATATTTTTGGATCCTCTCATGAGAGATTTGTTCCCTATCCTGCAATTTCTTCTATAGGGATTTGAAGAAACCCTAGTATGTGGTCGTGAATGATGTAGAATCCTAGAAATATTTGACATGATCTTATATTTGTGTGGCTACCAGTCGAGTGGTATCCCAAACTTTTCTCATGAATGTCAATAATGTAGTCATGAAATAGAATGTGAGACAAATAATTAAGGTCCCATACTTGAATTGATAGTGTGATTGCTTCTTGCACTCCATGTTCTCTAGTATCTTTTATTGCATAACCTCATAGAGGTCAATATCTTTTCCCTCCACCACTATTTGATATGTTGCATGAATGAAGGTTGTAGTTACAAAATCTTCCCTATTTGTGTAGTATACTTTTTAGGCTATTCCCATGGTGGCATATTTGATTGTGAGGTTTGTGATTTTTATAATGTCCAAGATTCAACTATTGTATGTTTCCCCCGCTAGCTTGGTGACCTATGGATTTTTATTTTCCTTCTTTGGTGGAACCTCCCCTTGCACATAAATTCCTATTATTGCTTGGATGGTTTCTTTTGTGATTCTGTAGGGTTAATCTAGGTATAGATATGTTGCAAGGTGTGCACCGTTGGTCTCCTTGTGATGTGTAGTGCAATACTTGGGTTCATGACATGGCTTCATTGCCTCCCATGGATTCATTAACTCTAGCAGTTGTATCATACATTAATAGGTCAATCCTTTGGTGCAATGGAAACTATCTATGCAATAATTTGTATCATAGATTGGGTCATGGGTTCAAACCCCTTGCTTGTGCTAGGGGATTGTTGCAAGGTATGCACCCTTGGTATCCTTATGATGTGTAGTGCAACACTTGGGTTCGTGACATGAATTAACTACCTCCCATGGATTCATTAACTCCGTTGGTTGTATCAAGCATTGACATGCCGATCTTTTGGTGCAAGGACAATTGTCTGTGCAACAAGATATTCATTATGAATCTAGTTGAGGATGATCCAAACCCAGGCTTCCTCATTTATGAAATCTAGGAAGTGATTCTGGACACATATAACTTCTTCTCTTGGATGCAACTATATTGGGGAAGATAACTTTGTGCCCCTAGTTGTAGCGGGGTTATCCACAAGGTCTCAAACTTTGCATGGTCAATTTATGCTAATGGAGTGTGAATGTTTTGTAGATGTATTTTTTGTAGATCATAGTTGTTGTCACTTTAAAAAATGCACTATCTAGATTTGTCTCCACCACCTTATGTACACTAATTTCTTATATTTTGTATGAGGTTTCTAAGAGATATCCACAATAATATGGGAAGCCATTATTTTTCTAGAGTAGAGAGAGTTAGAGTTGTGGGGTTGCACTTGCTAGGGTTTCACAGGATGGAAATATGGTCATGCAAGAATAGTAGGAGAAAAAAGTAAGTTTAGTGATAGTGATAGGGTGTATTTATAGACCTTATTTGGGTGAGTGAATTAATTTTTATAGTCCTTTGTTCCTCTTCCCACATATTTTTTTCCTATTAACTTTTTCCATGACTCTATTTGATAAGTAGGATTGTAATGTATAACTATAATGAAGTTTTAGTGATGTTATGCTAAAGGTTCATAGTAAAAAAAAATTCTGACACTCTTTTTGGTTTCTTTATTGTGTTAGGTTAGGTCAAGAAAATAGGTTTTCAAACTCAAACCTATTTGACTCATCATCTTCTTTTGAATAAATTACATAATTCTAATATTTATAGGGTTGTTTATGGTCATATTTATTTTTCCCCTCTATATTTTGTCAAATTATTAGTGGTTAGTATATTCTATAATGCACTAGATTCTTACAATATAATATTAAAATTAGGTTATTCTAGGTTTGCATGATAGTTTTTAAGTATGGCTCCATTGAAATAGCATTGTAGTACCATACCCTCTAATGTTCTCAACTTGGTTTCCCCATACTCTAGGATATCCTCAATTTGGTAGGGGCCAAACCATTAAACCTTAAGTTTCCCTAGTTTCTTAAATTTTCTATCATACAATAAAACCATGTATCTTTCTTAACTATTTGTATTTGATATTGTGATCATGCCATGATTTTTGTCTTCTTCTTTCTATGAATGGTGTTGTACCAAATTTTTTCTATCTTCCTCTAGTTTATCCAATTATTTTAAGCTTTTTTTTATTGAGTCTTCATATGTAAGCCTCATGGTGAGTGCAATACATAAATTATGGATAATGAAGTTTATGGATAGGTTTTCCTCAATTCCATAGACTAATTTCAAGATGGTAAATTTGGTAGATCTTTTATAGGTGGTTATGTGTGCACAAATTACTTCTTGTATCTTGGCATCCTAGTCTATTCTATTTACATTACACATCTTTGTTAGGGTGGTGCCTATAATTTTGTTCAATGCTTCACTTGCTCCATTGGCTTGGGGATAGTAAGGTGTGCTCTAGTTATGGGTTATCATAATTTTTTAAAGTAATTCTATGATGACCTTGTTCACAAACTATTTCCCTTGATCACTAGTTATTCTTAAGGGGCACCAAATTCTAGTGATGATAAGTTATGATATATAAACTTTACGATATTTTGTGTGGTATAATCCTTAGTTGGTTCAATCTCAACCCATTTGGTCAAGTATTATATACTAGTAATGATAAATCTAACCTTATATAACCTTATTGGAGGATCTATGGGTCCAATGAAATCAATTACCCATTTATCAAATGGTATTTGGGATAATACCAGTTGTAAGGGAATTTCAACCCTTATAGTGGATCTTCTAATTCTCTAACAAATATCATAATTTTTGACATATTGTTTTGCATATTTATGTAATATAGGCCACCATAGTCCTGCCAACAAAAAATTCTTAATAGTAGCTTTTTTGAAGTTATGTCCACCAAATATCCCTTTATGTGCTTCCCTTAACATATCATTCTTTTCATATTCACATACTAGTTTGAAAATAATATCATAACTTCCTCTTTTGTAGAATTCTCCTTCTATCAATGTGAAGGGAATTGAATTCTACAATAATAATTGGTTTTCATGTGATGACTTATCAATTGGATATGCTCTGGTAGATAATAGTGTCACCACATCATGTAATTATTGTGGTACCATAATTATCCTAAACAAGGTTGTAATAGGTAAATCTTCCTCATACTCATTTGATGCCTCACTTGTTTTAGTTCTTGATAGGTAGTTTAAGCCCTGATTATTTTTCTAGGTTTGACTATAATGGTAAAATTAAATTATTGGAATAATAGTAGTCACTTGCATATTCTTCCATTAATGAATGGTTTGTTCAATAATAATTTCAATGGTTCATGGTCCATTGAAAAATTAAAAGGTGTAGATAGTAAGTAGTGGTGAAACTTGTGTAGGGAATACACCATAACTAGAGCTTGTCTCTTTGTAGTTGTGTAGGTTTTATGCACTTTAGGGAGTTTTTGGCTTACAAATGCAATTGGATATTATTTTTCAATGTGGTTGTGCTAGTAATACTCCTATAGCTATCTCAAATGTTTCCACATGTAAGTGGAAAGGGATTGTCCAATAAGTGATTATCAAAATGGGAGCTTCCAAAATATTTTGTTTTTGTGTGTCAAAATATTGTTGACACTGCTCTGTCCAATTTATTTATTTTCTTTTTCTTTAGAATTTCTTCCAATGGTGCAACTAATGTGGCATATCCCCTAATAAATTCTTGGTGATAACTGATGTAGCCTAAGAATATTTTTACTTATGGTTTTGTCTTAGGTGGTGGTAAGGTCATGATCAATGCCACCTTCATGAGATCAATCATTAATCCCTCCTTGTGCAAATAATATGTCCTAACAGTGTTTCAAAGGGTACCGCAAATATGCATTTCTTGATATTCAAGGATCTTTTTATGCTTCTACATCTTTTTGACATTGTGTGGAGTGCTTGAATACAATTTTTAATCATCCAAATATACTTTCAAGAAGTAATGGATAAATATTTAAATGCATTAACCATTACCCAACTAAATATTGTTAGATCATTCTTCAAACCAAATGACATGGCTGTGTACATGAATAATCCCCATTATATTGTAAAGTCGGTCTTTATTTAGTTTTTTTCTCTAATCTTGAATTGATGGTATTCGAGGAATTGATCAGTAAATGAGTGAATTTCCCTTCCTATGAAAAATCCTAGTATTTCTTTTGTAAATGGAGTTGGACCTTATTTTTTCGTTTCTTTTTATTTTGGACCACCATGGGGCTAATCTATTCCAAGTCTTCTATCAACTTTATTATTTCAGTTGCTAACATACTATCCAATTCTATTTTAACTTTCTTTTTCATATTGGGATTGAGTCAATATGCTCTTTTTCTATATGGTTTGGCTCTTTTCTTTAATTGTCTTTTTATTACTCTAGTTCATTTATTATATTATATTTTAATGTTTAATTTTATTGGCATGGTAAGATTGAGAAATCAATATTTTGTAGCTTATCCAAGTGTAACACTTTAAAGTATTTTAAATACACTATTTATTTTTATTAATTTAGTTTAAATTATCATATCATCTTCTATAACCTAATAACTCTAAAAGGTACAATATATCATGAGAGCCAATGCCTATTGTGTGGTGTTAAAATGTGAATAAGAAAATTAAAACTAAACAACACACCAATTAAACATTATATTAAAGAATTCAAATAACAATCTAATTGAATTGAAACAAACAAACTCTCTAATGTCGTCCCATTGTTCTCTATCTCCAAGGATTCGTTAAGTCATTATGGATCTTAGATTGTGTATGCACTATGAATTTTAGAATGAGATGTTGGAAAATGTAAGAAATCTATTCCTACATGTGTGATTGATAAACTAAATGATGAATATGATAATGATGCTATGATGTATGAAATTGGAGGCTATGCTATGATAATGATGTGATGAAACTACAAAAATAAAGATGCAGCTAATAACCAAGCCATGATTATGCTAATGAATTCTAAATGCTAAAAATGCTAAATGCTCCAATGCTCTAATGAAAATTTTATAGAGTAAGATTGCACAAGATTGGGATCCTTTTGCTGTAGAATGAGGTTGTATTTATAGATTTTCCAAGGCATGAACTGAGGTGGCAACAACCAACGGTTTGGATTTTATCTGGAGAGATGAACGGTGGAAAGTGAAGAGGTTAGAGAGAATCAAGGAGTGTGTTCCCTTCATTAGAACAATTTTCCAGGTGTGAAGGAGAATCAAATGGAGGAGAGAGCCAAGTGTCTCAAAGTTGTTTTGGAATTTGTTGGAGATAAAGCTCAAATTAAATATTTGAAATATTCAATTTGTTGAGACACATGATGAGGTGGAAGGTGGAAAAAGTAGTAGACATGTGACTAAATTTAAATTTAGAATTATTCAAATTTAGCAAGAGGAAGTTAATTAAATAAAACAAACTATTTAAATTTATTTATTTAATTGATAATAGGAAGAATATGATTTACGATAGAAGAATTAAAGAAAGTGAACCATATAAATAAATTTAGAATTTATTTATAAGTAGAAAAATTAAAAGGTTTATTAATTAAATAACTTGTATTTAATTTTAATTAATTCTCCAGACCATTTTTTAGGCGTATACATTTTGCCTCTCTTTGAAGTGATGTGTTTACACATTGCTTCAAAGAAAATTTTTGTTGATAGTGCTGACAATTTTTTTTGATATGCCCCAAATGTTTCAATATGCCCTAGACATTGATTTTCATGTGATGATGGATATATGCCCGGGCCTCGGGAGATAAATCAGGAAAATTTTGAATATTTTAAGAAGTTTTTGGAATTTTTGATTTTTTTATGATTTTTTGATGATTTGCAAATTTTATGATGTAGAGACGATTTATTTCCTGAAAATTAATACCAAACCTGCCACTTTGATTAATTGATTAATTGAGACCTTGGTTAAAAATAAAAATAATCCCACTCAAAGCCCACTTAAATACCCCTTAAAAAGGTGAAAGTGATGAAAAAGAAGCTCATTTGAGTCATTTGCATTTTGAAGATTAGAGTGATTGAGCTTTGAGCAAGTTTGAGCAAAATGGTGATCCCCTACCAAACCTACCGATTCGAGCGAGTTCGATGTCACAACCGCTTGGCTACATATGGACCTTTAGTACATACCCCTAGAACCTTTGCATGAAATTTGAAATTTGTTTTCGCACATTTTTCATGTTTGAAATTCAGTTTTTAGCATTTTAGTGCATTTGGAACCTAATTTAGCGCATTAGGTTTCTATTATAGCGCATAGAGTAGATTAGCACCTCGCATAGATGAAATTGTGTAGCACATAGATTTATTAATGTAGCACATTTGGTAAAGTAGTGCTTTCATGCCTAGATTTGACGCATTGATGAAATATTGTAGCACATCTATGTTATCAATGCATTTAGGTCACATAGTAGCGTATTTACACCAGAGTTGAAATTTTGATTGATTTACTCCTTGTTTTCGATGTTTGACGATTGCGTTAGCTATTGATTTGATGATGTTGATGATGTTGATAAGATAGTTGATGATTGATCTCATGATAGGTGAGAATCAATGAAAGATGATGATGATTGTCCTCATGATAAGTGAGGATCAATGATAGATGATGATGATTGACCTCATGATAGATGAGAATCAATGACAGATGCTCACAAGATCTGATAAAAATCTTACTAGAGCTAATTAGATTGATAAGTTGATTGATAAGATTGCTGATTTGTAATATGTTATGATGATAGGAGCCTTTGAGAGCCCTTTAGTCTCGTGAGCACTTCCTGAAGACTTGGGATTTGATTCCATAGCTGGTGCAGGTTGATTTAGATGTGATTGGTCAATGCAGGTTGACTTATTTGATTGATATGCCCCAATATAGGATTAATAGGGGACTTTTGACCACTTTGGCTAAGAGGTGGCATAGTGATCACAACACCTTTCATTTAGCCACTAGTGAGATGATAGTCACACCAGAGGATGTATATAGGATACTGAGGATTCTTGTTGTTGGTGAGCTTGTGGTTTATGACCACATGGAGTAGGGAGGTACTGATGCCTTGAGGAGAGTCTTTGTTGATGACCGGATTTGTGGATATGGGATTCCATGGCGGGAGATGGTTGATTCATATGCACCACTACCATGTGTTCTTGCTGGATTCATTGGAGGTTGTCTATGTCTTGATCATAGGTCAAAGGGACTGTCAGTTGGTTGACGTTGGATTCTAGAGAGAATGATTACCCAGGGGATCAAATATGCATGGGGATCTTGCATGTTAGCACACTTGTATCACGATCTTCATTAGGTGGTTTACCTTAGAGTGTCTAGTTTATCAGTTGGGGTCACACTATTGTAGATTTTGGCATGGGAGCACATAGCAATTATGCGTCGTGTGGTAGATCTAGACATCGTCCAGTTGGGTGACCATACATTTTTGGATATACAAGTCCAATTGTCCAACATAAGTTGGGAAAATTGGAGTATTGGCAGAGAGTTTTGGATGGTATACATATTGTAACATGGAGGCCCTATTTAGATTGCGAGTAGTGGCTATAGAGGATGATACTAAGATATCATATGTGTGCACATCGAGGTATTTGATTGGGAGGATGAAGTTTGTTATTTTGAGATTCTTGCTTAGGAGAGTGCAACAATAGTATGGGCGAGTGTAGGGTATGCCTCAAGGAGTTGCCTTATATGCACAAAGATGACAAGACATACCAGAGTGGAGACCCTCCCTATCATATGATGCAACATGTGAGGAGTACCTTGGGTTACAGGAAATTATATGGGATTACCATCTAGAGATCATAGAGGCTATAGTGTCAGAGGAGTATGCACATTATTTCTTTTCACATCCCTTCCCGAGGATATCCAGTCCAGATGAGCCAATACCTTTATTAGATGATGATCAGGCACTGAGACAGAGGAGGGGTGGAGGAGGTGATGATGAGGAGGAGAGTGATGATGGTGATGGGGATGGTAGAGATGGTGGAGATGGCGAGGGTGCAGGTGGAGGTGGATTGGTATTAGATCTCAGAGTTCCTTGGAGGAGGAGATTGACAGTGTCTACAGGACTGCAATAGATTCATATTCATTTTCCCTCCCATTAGCAACAGGCTCAGATAGTAGCTCTATAAGCATAGGTGTAGACTTTATAGGGACAACTAACACATGTATAGGGTTATTTATCATAGGCACAGGGTCAACTAGCATAGGAATAGGGACAGATTGCCACTCTAAAGATAGAGAGACACACAAATAGATAGAGATGCGAGAAGGTAGAGACTCTAGCAGAGAGACCATAGAGAGTGGCTGAGGGTAACTCAACAATGCATATGCTTTGAGAGGTCAGACAGTCAGCTTGAGAGGTTGAGTATTATAGGGGATGTACCATGAGCCAGTTCTTGCAGAGCAATAGGTCAGTTCAATGCTTAGTCTACTAGTGCCAGATCAGGACATAGTCATTCTCAAACTATCAGAAGGGGTGTGATTGGGCTGCCTTGTAGAGATTTAGGTGTAGGGACATCAAGTGGTGCACCAGGAGGTGCAGTGGGGCCAACATTATTTAGGGGGAGCAACACATAGTTATGATGTTCACCTTTGATGTATTGATAGTTGATGATGTATACCCTTGTTCAGTTGAGGAATTGATGATATTATGCCACATTTTGATGTATCTCTCAACATTTTATGATATCATTGTACACTTGACATTTATTTTGAGATTATAAATGATATGTAATAGATATTTATTGCTATGTGTTGTCTACATGCTTGTGTGATGGACACTTATGCTAAATGCTTTTAATTTCCACCTTATATGCAATGTGATGTTTAATATGCTTATGCTATGGTTATGCATAGATGCAGTAATGAAATGATGATGCATAGATTTTGATTCTATATGGTTTATGGATGATGAGCTTTTATACTATATGAGATGGGTGTGATTATGCAAATGATATGTGATGCACTTTATTTTTGTATTTTTCTAATGCAAATATATGATGTTTTTATACTATATGGATGGATGGATGTATGAGGGTACCTTCTAAATATATGTATGACATGCAAATTATTATGCAACTACATGAGAATGACTTTTTTTTTTTATGTCAAATGTACTCAATCCATTAATGAGAGAGATAACACCATTCTGAAAATTTTGCCAGCCTTGGAAAATCTAAAATACACATGCAAAAAATAATATGGATGCAATCTACTTTAACCATGAAAAACCAAATATACACATGTTTTCATCATGTTAGCCAATTTTTCATGCTTTTATCATCATTAATCATTTGAATTGTTGAAAGTTAGTACAAACATTGATGGTATAATTATACCATGATGGTCACCTAAGTACTACTTCCATGATTTTTGATATTGCAAGTTAACACAAGCATCTAGGTATAATTAAATCGAGATGACCTAAGTATTACTTCCGTAAACAGACAAGAGTTAATTTTTTTCCTATGAAAATTCATAATGTCATTAGTGATACTTTGTAGAGAACATCTCGCGACAATTTACATACTAATAATGATCAACTCACAGACAATAGACCAAGAAAATATCATACTCCATCCTAGCTTCTCTAGTTCATGACATCCTCGAGTTTCTCTAGAGAAACAATAACAAAAATTAAAAAAAACAGTTGAACATTCATGCTAAAGCGATAAAACCATGATTCAAAAGAATATTGAATCCATTTAGATTTGTTTTGATTGATTGATTTTTGCTCATGATTTGGATGGTTGATTTTTTTTTAAAGTTTGATGATTGATGTTCAATGTTGACTTTTGTTGTGACTATTGTGTGTGCTACGTTGTCTTACTAGTATTTGTTTGTTGGTTTAAGGTCAAAGTTTATTTCCCCTAGTGAGTTTAGGATTTTTCCCCTAAGCCAGGGTGAGACACGACCGCGATGCTAGGATATGTACATGAGGTTTTTCGATGGTAGGCAAAATGATGGAAAAAGTGAATGGTCGACACATGCTCCAATAGATGGAAAAGCTAATCTATCACAAATAGTGCCTGTTGCTAGGTTTTCACTAGTTTTTATTTCACTTTTTCAGATTTTATGATTCTTTTAATTTTTTTTATGTTTTCACTTCTTTTTTGTATTTTCACTTTTTCTTTTTGTTGTCACCAAGATGCCTATTTTCCAAGTTTTCATCAGGGTGACCTTTTTTTAAGTACATTTTCTCATTTTTTTGTATTTTTTCAAGACTTTTACCACGCACTAGATGAGTTAGGTATATAACCTCTTGAGATGGATGTTGTTGATAGGTTCCTCGAATAGGTCTCCTTCAGGTGTAGACAATTGATAGGTTCCAGATCCATAGACTAATATGATGACAAAAGGACCTAACCAGTTAGGTTCAAATTCCCCCTTCTTTTCGCGATCCTATTGATTGCGAGGATTTTATTTTAAGACCAAGTCACCAACTTGAAATGTTCTTGGTTTTACTCTATGATTATAACTCCTTGAAATCCATTGTTGATAGGCTTTCAAATGATCCACAACATGCTAATGGCATTCATCCAACAATTCTAACTCTTGTAGCCTAGATACCCGATAGTCTTCCTCTAAAATGAGTCCCTTCAATGACACTTGAATTGATGGTAGCTTAACCTCAATAGTTAAAATGGATTCTAATACATATACAAAGGCATATGGTATGACTCTTATTGGGGTGCAGATGTTGGTTTGATATGCCCACAAAGCAGGGTTTAATTGAACATGCCAATCATGTCCAACATCGTTGACAATTTTCTTTAAGATTTTCAAAATGGTTAAATTGTTTGAGGCCTCTGCCTGGCCATTTCCTTAAGGGTAGTATAGTGTGAAAAATTGATGTTGGATATGAAATTTCTCACAAAGTTCTTGGGCATCCCGGTTCTTGAAGGGTCTACCATTGTTAGTGACAATGGAGCTGGTAATTTCGTACCAACAAATAATGTAATTTAGGATGAAAGAAGCAATTTGTTTTCCAATGATTGTGGTTAAGGGAACGAATTCAATCCACTTTTTGAAATACTCCATAGCTGTGATGATGAGTTTATGTCCATTGGAGGATGACAGATGAATCTTACCTACAAGGTCAAGTCCCCATTGATAGAAATGTCATGTTGATTCAAATGGTTGTAGCTCCTACGCTGGTGCATGTAATAGATTTCCATGGACTTGACATTTTTTGCACTTCTTGACAAATTGAAAAGACTCCTCCATGTTCAGCCAGTAATACCCCAAGCGTAGGAGTTTCTTAGCAAGTTCCACAGATACATTCATGAACTTCACATAAGGTCATCTTAGATTTGTTACGTTCAAGACATCGAAGGAGAGTACTATCAAGACCTCGTCAATAGAGTGTGTCGGCTATTAGGGGGTGCTGTCATAATAGTGGTTTACAATTCCTGAGAGGAACGAATTTTAGCTGAAATTACATATTTTTTAAAAATATAATGATTTAAGCCTTAAAAAGTTCCATTTTAAGGATTCCAATTGAAGAGGGTTTGATCAAATCACCTTAGATCAAACCCCCTTGGATAGAACCTTGCTAATTTTAAACCATACCTATAAATGTGTCTCCTTTACACCTATCAAAATGCTGATAAAAAATCACTTTTGATTTAGATTTTGGGGGATCAAATGAATTCATTTAAAATTTATTTCAAATGATTATGATATTCCTTAGAACAAGCTATCTAATGAATATAATTTTACTATGTTTTGGTTTTGTTATGTATTTGTTTTTTAAGTTTCATTAAACATAGGTTTTTCATCAAAAATTAATTTCTTTGTTCTTCACATGTGGAAAAATAGAAGATTATCAAAAAAAAAAATTGAAAAATATGAGTGCACCAGATATTGAAGTCCTTGATCCAACAAAAATAAAAATAAAATTTTGACATATAAAAAAAGTTACACGTATACGATACTGGAATTGTAATTCATTTGACTTTGAAACTTGATTAAGGAAAAATATTCAATAAAAAACTATCTAACCAAGTGGAAGCACTAGATATCAGAGTTACAAATCTAAATTTTAAAGAATTAGAATTTTATCCTTCATAGAAAAAAATTATGTGTTATATGGTGTGCATCACTTTTAAAAATGTTGTTTTCTGAAAAATCTATTTTTGTGGGAGATGGAAAAAGAAGTGCAATTTGATTCCAAAAATTTTAAAAAA
Source organism: Sequoia sempervirens (assembly GCA_007258455.2). Lineage (NCBI taxonomy): Eukaryota > Viridiplantae > Streptophyta > Pinopsida > Cupressales > Cupressaceae > Sequoia > Sequoia sempervirens. The sequence continues at coordinate 38,019 of VDFB02376582.1, forward strand.
TATTTTTAGAATCTAAAGACAAAATTTGATGAGACTCTAGTTTGCACCATCTTCAAATTCCTCACAGTTTAGCCGCTATAGGTGCCCGAATGTGAAAATTTAGTTAAAAATAATAATTTCAGTGTCCAGTTTGGCCAAAAATTGTAAACCACTATTATGGGATCACCCTAGGGTATGTCGACCTGCTTGAGGAATAAAATTGCGTTTTTGGTTTTAGGATAGAACGGGTGGAAGGGTATTGTCTTTCAGGTAGGTATAGATCTTCCCATAAATTGAAGACTTAGTGTCATTTAGATGGCATATGACTTCAGATTCGACATTGTCATACACAAGATTAAACAATTGTTCCACAATGAACTCATAACAACTTCATTTTTCTGGTATCTGTAGGAGAGAAGCAATTGTTTCCATGTCATCAACAACTTTGTTGTCCGCTCTTGGAATTTGTTCAAATTTGATCTCAACAAAATACTTTTTGAAATCATCTACCATTCTCTTAGATGACATCAACTTGTCATCTTTTGTTTGATAATCACCATTCACCTGATTGATGACTAGTTGGGAATCTCCATAAACTTGCAACTATGTAATTTTCCATTCGACTGCTACCTTGATACCAATGATGAGTGCTTCGTACTTAGCCAAGTTATTCTTGCAAGGAAACATTAGCCTATAAGATTTTGGTATAGTATGTCCTTGAGGTGTAACAAACATAATTCTAGCACTCGATCCATGTTGAGTGTAAGACCCATCAAAATATAACATCCACTATTGTGCTGTCTTGGTGAGGACATCTGCATTTGAAAACTCAATGTACATTGGATGGTCATCTTGTAGTGGTGCATCGAATAACTAATCTGCTATCACCCGACCCTTGATTTCTCTTTGATCCACATACTGGATGTTAAATTTGCTCAATATCATTACCCACTTGGCTAGTCTTCTTGTTAGAGTTTCCTTGCTAAGTAGATACTTTAGTGGATCAATCTTGGCTATGAGTTTGACAGTATGGGTTAACATGTAGTGTCAGAGTTGTTGAGTAGCAAACACTACTGCCAAACAAGACTTTACAATGAATGCGTAGTTGATTTCATAACCATTTAATGTTTTGCTGATGTAATAAATAGCTCTTTCTTTTCCCACAAAGTCTTCTTGTGCTAACAGTGTGCCCAAAGATACTTCAATTGTTGCTATGTAGAGTAATAGTGGTTTTCCCTTAGTTGGTGGTGCTAGTATAGGTGAGACATAAGATATTGCTTTAGTTTATTAAAAGTTGCTTCACATTTTTCATCAAATTTGAAAGAAACATTCTTTTGTAGTAACTGATTAAAAGGATGAGTTTTATCTACCAATTGTGCAATAAATATTCTAATAGATTGAAACCTTCCCTATAGAGATCTTAGTTGACTAATGTTCTTGGGAGATGGCATTTCCATGATGGCTTTGACTTTGGCGGGATCCACTTCAATACCTTTTTCTAAGACTATGTACCCTAGGAGTTTTGTTGATGTCACGCCAAACACACACTTCTTTGGGTTTAAGCGTACATTGAACTTTTCCAATCGAGTAAATATTTTATCTAGGATTTCCAGATGTCCTTCCCTAGTGAATTTTTTTGCTAACAGATCATCCACATAATCCTCCATGAATTTTTGCATCATGTCATGAAAGATGGTTGTCATCGCTCGTTGATAGGTGGCTCCAACATTCTTTAACCCAAAAGGCATGATGTTCCAACAAAATTTACCCCATGGACATGTAAAAGCTATTTTATCTTGATCTTTGGGTGCTATTTTGATCTAATTGTATCCTAAAAGCCATCCACTTAGTGATAACATGGTGTGTCCTACTGTTAGATCCACAATGATGTCAATGTTGGGCAAAGGAAAGTCATCCTTCAGAAAAGATTTGTTAAGATCTTTGAAATCCATGCATATCCTAATGCTATTATCTAGTTTAGAAACTGGTACAATGTTTGAGATCCATTCAACATAATTAATAGGTCGGATGAATCCTGTGTCCAATAATTTTTTCAATTCTACTTTCACCAAAAGGGCGATATGTGGATGCATTTTTCTTAATTTTTACTTTACTAGATTCACTCTAGGTGGTAGAGATAAATGGTGCATTACCAGATCTAGATCGATGCCTGGCATGTCAGCATAGGACCAAGCAAAGTTTATTTGTCTCTCTTCAAAGAATTTGGTGAAACTTGGTTTTTCTTCCTCTGCCATGGATGCTGCTAGATGTAGGGTCTTGACTGTTTTAGCTGTACCAATGTTGATGGATTGTGTGGGCTCAACTGAAGATATCTCATGATAGTGCTAGGTAAGAGTGTCAAATCTCCCATCCTTTGGTGCCTCATAGAGGTTTTCACTATTGGATATGCTCTTTTATTTTACTTTTTCGTGATCTAATATTGCCATTAAATTTTTTTCACCATTAGATTGATTTTTGATATTCATTTTGTAGCTAGGAGATTTGGCACTCCCCTTGTTAGAAGCTTCGTTATGAGATTCATTGGTGGAATTTTTTTCGGGATTGTCAGAACAAAGGAAGTTAACAATATCATCATCGTTCAAAAAGATGGGGATATCAAGAGGTTCAATTTGGTCCCAGTCAATGAGTTCAGGATGTATTGGAGGCAAAGGATCATCAGATTGATCAATTTCAATGACGGTAAGAGTCTTGATGGAAATGTTTTCAAAGTTTTCAATAGCAATTTCAAGGTCTATGATGTTACTCTCCTCTAGATCATCCATCTCACTTGATGTCTGATCATCTTCACTAGAACCATCGATATGCAATGATCCAATTTCAAGTGGTCTAGACCCTGAACTTTGCCCCTCCATACACGTGGGTGCATCCCTCTTTATCACATAAATTTATTTGTCTTCAAAAGATACTTCAAATAGTGAGTCCCATTCATATTCATTTGAATTAGTTTAAGAGCTAGCTTGTAATTGGAGGATTCACTCACAAATTTTCTATTTGACTTCTTCTTTTGAATCTTCTTTGTATCCTACTCCTGTTTTATCCTTTGGATTTATTATGATAGGCTATATTGGTTCCATGATTCCTTCTTTCCTTTTGCTGACAAGACCTTTTCCTTCATATCCCATCTTCTCTAGAACTGTAAACCCTTTACCATATGGCTCAATTAGTATGTTGGAAGTTGATGCTTGTGACGCTTCTTCATCTTTGTACAACCAATTTAAAACGTCCTTGTCTTCAGATTCATCCACTAAGGTACCTGCTTTTACAAACTTACCATCAAAAAGTGTGGTAGGTTGTGAGGATTGTTGTCTTGATGTGGATGGTTGTCCATATGATCTAGGAGAAGGCAACAACTATGAGAGGCACAACGATTGCTCAAAATAATATTCAACCATGCGTTTGTCCTTCAACTGGATCTTCTCAAATTGTTTTGATATGGAATTTAGTTGACTTTCATGGTTTGATGGAGTAGAATCACCAATGCATTTTTTCTTTTGATTGAACCTTTTCCTCATGCTAATTTGACAAAGAATTCAGTTGAATTTCATTACTTGATGGAGTAGAATCACTAATACCCTTATCTTTTGACCGAACCTTTTTCTCAACTCATTTTGACAAAGAGTTTAGTTATCTTTCATTATTTGATGAGCTAGGAGTGTGGGATTCTTTGTTATGTGGCACAAAAGTATCTTGGACTATTTTGAGCATGTTACAGTATTGAGGATTGTTGGAATTAGCTGAAATAGTGATCTCTTGTCCATTGAAAGGAAATTTCAAGCATTGATGATATGTTGATGGAACCACTTGCATTTCATGGATCCAAGGACATCCCAAGAGTATATTGTATGTCAATTCCTTGTCTAACACTCGATAGATTATATCTTTTTCAACTAGCCCCACTTGAATTGGTAACACGATTAGTCCTTTGGAGGATATCTCTTCATCATCATAAGCTTTTATAGTGATCTTTCTTTTGGCATCAATTGTATTTTCTGAATATCCTAGTGCATGGATAAACTTTAAAGTGAAAATATTTAGACCAACTCCTCCATCTATTAGAACACGTTTGACCTAGTGTTTATGAATTAAAACCTCAATATGAAGGGCAATGTTGTGTGGATGAGTAAGTGATGCGTCATTGTGTTATAAGAATGATAGGCAACGAGGTACAGTCAAATGTCCCACCATGGCTTGGAATTTTGACAAACTTCCAGATTATTTGGTACTATGGTGGCCACTGGAGCTTGTTCCAAAATCTCCTCGCGAGCTGGTGAAATTTTGAGAAGTTCTAATATGGATATCTAGTCTGGGATTTTTTGTAATTGGTAGACTATGGTGTATTAAGTTGAAGGGGCAACAGGTATCTTAGATGTAGCTCCTTTTAATATCAATTTAGATTGCCCCCTTGTGGTCACATTGACTAGTTGATGGTCTTGTTTTTCTTTGATTTTAATGACATTAATCTAATTATTAGTGGCAACCATGTATCGTTTGATGTCATTGATTTGATGTTGATGTCATTGAGTTGATTTTCAGTTATAACAATGTCATTAGTTTGATTACCAACTGCATCAATGTCTTTTTTTCCATTGGTTTCAATGTCATTAGTTTGATTATCAGCCACAACAATGTCTTGTTTGTCATTGGTTTCAATGTCATTGTTCTTATCTTCAATTGTAGAAATATGAAGAATGGTAGTGTCATAAACGTAATTCACATTTTTACCCTTTGCTGTTTGAAGAAGAATAGTCTCCTTTTTGATAGTTTGGTAAAGGATTTTTGAATGTTCTGTGATCATTATTCGTTTGAGGTCCTTCTACCAATATTTCCTTTTGATATATTAAGTCTTGTACTAAACATTTCAGTTGCATACAATCATTTTTCTTGTGTCCTTTGTTTTGATGAAACTCATAGTAGTATGCATCAATCCACCAAGATGGTTTAACTCTTGGTTCCCAATCTCATGCCTCTAGTAATATTATAAGTTTGGCTGCAAGAAGCTTTTTCAATGCTGATTCGAGTGGCTGTCCCAAAGGTACGAATCTTCTTCTATTTGACTGTGTTCGATATGGTGGTGGTTTAGATTCAGTATTATTTTGATTAGTATTTTGAATGGAATTTTGATTGGTGTTTGTGTTGTTTTTGGAGGCAACAACTGTCAAGTTAAATATTGGTTTCGCATTTTGTGTATCAGCTACAACATCATTGTTACCAAAATTTTTGTTTCTTTGCCAGAATTTAGGTTTATCATTGTTGTTATAATGGTTGGAAGATTTTGCTGAGTTGTTTCCATCATTATATATTTTTAACACCCCTCTTTTGACCAAGGCTTCTTCAATTTTGAGTCCATTTTCAATCATCTTTTCAAAGCTGGGTGGACATTGTAATTCAAGTCTATAAGTCATCTCATCATTTAGATTATCAATGAATATTTCCATCTTAAATTCCTTTTTAGGGATAGGGCGAGCATACCTAGCAAAAAATCTTCTCCATCTTTATAAAAATATGAGAAATGATTCACCCTTTTTTCTATTTTGTGTTGCAAAGGTCTTTCATGGTTATCTCATGTTGGATGTTGTAGGAATATTGAGTGATAAATTTATTGACCAGCTCTTCAAAGGATCTAATACTTGGTGGAATTTTTGAGAACCATTCCATGAATTGGCCACCCAAACTTCATGGAAACAATCTCATCAAATAAGTCTCTTCATGTGCAAACTCCAAGCTCATGGTGCAAAATTCTCTTACATGATCTATAGGATCAGTTTTGCCAGTATATTTATCATATTTTGGAAATTCACAATGTTTGGGAAAAGGTATCATGTTCACTGTTTGGTCAAAAGGATATGTGTAGATGTCTTGCAATAGATATCTTTTTATGGTTCCTCTTTGCATGTCTTGGAGTTGTTATTGTAGATTTTTTATTTGATGAGTTAAAACAACCATTGGATCTATGTTTGGTGGATCAATTTTTGTTCTTTTGGGAGCTCCTTTTAATTGAGTAACTTCAAAGTCATTTGGAAGTTTCACACCTTGATTAGATAGCATTAAAAAGTATTTTTCTCCATCTTTTTCTAGAAATATCTCCATGAATTTGTGAAACTTAGGATCTTGTTGAGCTTATTGGATATCTTCCTTAGTTATTTCATCATTTTCAGGTTGGTGGAATATGTGGAAAGGATTTTCTTCTCCTTTAGCCATGGTGTTTTGAGTCTCAATTTCCTTTTCTTTGAGTTTTTTCTTTTGAGATCTTGTTAAATGGGCATACAAGTTTCAAATTTTTACTAGACTTTGATCTTTATTTTGAGAAGTGCCAAGGATAATAACTAAGTCAAATAGGATGATGGATCCTATTGATGAGATTAAGTTAAATATGATTATACATCATTGTTTCATGATGAAGGATGACAGATCCTGATGATGAAACTTAGCTTAACAATCAGAGATGTGTTTGATGGTTTATGCACTTTTAAGGTGTTTGATCTTAGTTTAGTTAAGAGAATTTCATTTGAAAAGGCTAGTTTCTTTAAATTTAAAACATTGTTGTGACTGAGGAATAATTTTGCTCTAACAAGGATCCTTGAATGTGGTTTTAATTTTTGGATAGATGGTGAATTTCACTCGTTGTTTTTGAATTAATTGGATGTGCTAAAACATGGTACAAATGCACTAAAAGATGGCATGAATGCGCTAAAACAAGGCTTGAATGTGCTAGACTTCCCCAGAAATTGATGTGCTGAAAGATGGATTAAATGCACTAGAAAATGGTATGTATGTGTTGAAAGATGAGCCAAATGAGCCAAAAAAAGCCCTAGATGTGTTAGAAAATGGGTCAAATGCAGTAAAACAAGCCAGGGATGTGCTAGACTGCCCCTAAATGTGATTCAAGTTATTTGTCAGCCGTCAACTTAACTCTCTAAATGTGCTAAACATATTTGAAAATACGTTGGAAGATGAAACAAATGTGCCATAAAAGGACCTATGTGTGCTAGAAAATGCCCTATATGCACTAGAAAATGTCGTGTATGCACCATAATAGGGAATGCATGCGCTAAACTGGAAATGTTTGGTATTTTGGGAATTTTGTCTAGTTTTCTTGTTTTGAATAAGTGGATTTGAATGTTTTTAGGGGATAATCTTCTAAACAATGATTTTTTTTTAGTCTTTTTGCTTTTGAATCACGTGAATTAAGTGCTTTAAATGGATGATTTCTTGAATAATGATTTCAAGCACAACAAAAAGTTGTAAAATAGTTGTTTGAGCCTATGATCTAAACATTAAGTGTATGTTCAAGAATCTGGTCTGATTCCTTTGATTTCCATAGGTATTAAATAGGAGCAAATAGATCAATCATTTTTCTAAAGTCAAGGGTCATTTATAATATCATAGCCCACATCTTAGAACTACGTCAGCTCACACATCCCTATCACCCCCTAGAGGGTGCCCATGTTTTTGACTTTCCTGGGTCTTAACCAAAGTCAAATCCTCCACTTTTGGCCAATAATCCCTGGTAGTTATATGGTGAGTATCTTGTGGGAAAATTCTTCCCTCCCCTTGCACTGTGAATATTAAAAATGTTTAGAGACTGACTCGACTGAATTCTACACTTAAAGTTCTTAGTAAGGGTTTTTGTTCAGTGTGGCAAATGATAAACACCCTCAGGACACCTCCCAACCTTTAGAACAAAGGCTTTGGGGATGGTTATCTTGCACACTACCATTGAATGTGAGTTTCCTCAGATTCACGTTTGATTATAGTGGGTTGGAAAAATTGGCTTTAGTTGTTCCCACTTAGGTCATTCCTGGAGGTTGAGTACTTTTTCCCACTACGACATGCCTTCTAAAGGTGCTATAGGAGTAAAATAAATGAGTGAGTTTGGCATTCAGGTCACCTAGTGAAGGGGAGAGCATAGGCCTATCACTTTACAAGCACATAGGACATGGTGTTCATTAATCCTTCTAATTAAACTAGGTGCCTAATTTATCCAAAGGAAAATAAAACAACTCCATCCCTTGTAAACATCATCAATAGGCTTAGTTATGTCTTTGACAAGTGTATATAGTACCCGCAATACATAAGATATAGATTAGTTCTTAGAATTTTAAATTTCTGCAAAGAAAACCCCATGCGCTAAAACATAGATCATATGCACTAAAAGATTAGCCAAATACGCTAAAAGAATTACTAAATGTGCTAGAAGAACTACTGAATGTGCTAAAATAACTACTAAATGCACCAAAATAACCCCTAGTTGCACTGAAGTATGAGTTGGATGCATTAAAAGAAGCTTCACATGCATCGAGACAAGGCCTGGATGTGTTGAAATTCACCACCTATGTGCTGAAAGAAGCCATGGATGCGCTACATAGAAATTCATGACCAAATCTATAAACAAACTTTCCATAAAACATTAGTAAAAATGGGGTTGAGCCCCATAGTGGGTGCCAATTTATGCGTGGTGTTAAAATGTGAATAAGCAAATTAAAGCTAAATGACACACCAATGAAACATTATATGAGAAAATTCAAATAACAATATAATCAAATTGAAACAAACAAACTCTCTAATATCGTCCCATTGTTCTATATATCCAAGGATTTGTTAAGTCATTATGGCTCTCAGATTGTGTATGCACTATGACTTTTAAAATGACAACCTGAAGAATGAGATGTTGGAAAATGCAAGAAATCTATTCGTACATGCCTGATTGATAAACTAAATGATGAATATGATAATGATGTTGTATGAAAATGGAGGCTATGCTATGATAATGATGTGATGAAACTACAAAAATTAAGATGCAACTAATAACCAAGCCATGATTATGCTAATGAATTCTAAATGCTAAAAATGCTAAATGCTCACAATGCTCTAATGAAAATTTTGCAAAGTAAGATTACTCAAGATTGGGATCCTTTTGCTATAGAATGAGGTTGTATTTGTAGATTTTCCAAGGCATGAACTGAGGTGGAAATGACCAATGGTCTGGATTTGATTTGGAGAGATGAATAGTCGAAAGTGAAGAGGTTAGAGAGAATGAAGGAGTGTGTTCCCTTCATTAGAACAATTTTCCAAGTGTGAAGGAGAATCAAATGGAGGAGAGAGTCAAGTGTCTCAAAGTTGTTTTGGAATTTGTTGGAGATAAAGCCCAAATTAAATATTTGAAATATTCAATTTGTTGAGACACATGATGAGGTGGAAGGTGGGAAAAGTAGTAGACATGTGACTAAATTTAAATTTAGAGTTATTCAAATTTAGTAAGAGGAAGTCAATTAAATAAAACAAACTATTTAGATTTATTTATTTAATTAAGATAGGAAGAATATGATTTAGGATAGAAGAATTAAAGAAAGTGAACTATATAAATAAATTTAAAATGTATTTATAAGTAAACAAATTAAAAGGTTTATTAATTAAATAACTTGTATTTAATTAATTAATTCTCCAGACCATTTTTAGGCATATACACCTATCATAATCTTTAAAGGGTTGTGTAGTACTATTTTTTTAACAAATATTTATGATTTATGAGTGTGTAATTGATATTACATTGGGTAGAAAAGCATGTTTATATTCTTAGTTGCACACAACATGTTTATCTACTTAAATATGTCCTTTGGCTTATTTAAGGTTGTCCTTTATAATTAACATCTAATAATCTAAAAATCTTGGGGTACTTTTATGCATATGGTATGGTTTAACTAAGAAGATTAGTGTATTTTCATTTGTATATAGTCACATTATAATTAACCTCTAAGATCACCCTTTTTTGATTTTTAGATTTAAAAGAGTATAAGAGATAACAAATTTTATCATCAAGTCCATAATTACTTATAATCTAGTCATAAGTATCTCTCATTTTATCTTTGTAGATCTAAAAGAGTAGAAGAGATAACTACTTTTATTATTTGATCGATACTTACAATATAATCATAAGTTCTCTCATTATTAAATATTTAAAAATTCTTTGATTAAGGCCTTGATGTCCATCTTGCAAGATTTCTAGCTATGTAGTTTTGATGACCAACATAACATACACTAATGTCAATTTGATCGTAAACTTACTTTTTTTAGATGAATTATCATGTTCAACCTTTGGGCAATTTTATTTCCTACAATGGATCTAAATCATTTGAATATTTGGGTTATTTAAAAAGTCATTTATAAAAACTAAAACACATAGCCAAAGGGGTAGAACTCACAAACATATCAAAAATAATGAAAACACTCCAAAAAATTCACCTAATCTAAGGGACTTCCAATGGGAAGAAAAAATATAATCAAATGATAATATTTTTTTTGTCTTGAAAGGAATTCACCAAATAAGGTTCTCAATATTTTTTGACTATATAAATAAAAAATCAAGAAAAAAAATCTTTCATCATTGATAAGAAGCACATGATAAACTAGAGTACAAACTAGAGGCAAACTAATAGTTGAAGAGTAAAATACAATGACAAATCTAGGAAAATATATGAAATTGATAACAAGGTGCAAAGAAGATATATAGGATCAAACAATGGCCTTGAATAAGCTATAATTATTTGAGCATGTTGGTATAGAAAAGATCACAACACCTTTCACCCATAATGCAATAGATTAGTTGTGCTCAAGCAATGTTAACTATAAGGAAGTTAAAGTACCAAAACAACTTCCTACACTAATTTTGAGAGGGGGATAATGCAAAATTTTTATGGATTTTTAACAGTTATATGAACTTAAATAGAAATAAACATAAATATCATGTATACCACAACACAGTGATTTATGTGGGGAAAACCCTTTTGAGAGAAAAACCTCACACTCCAAAAGTCACCCAATATATTATTTAGAAATCACAAAGATTATAATATACTTGCAGAGAAAGCTTCTCATAGGAACTTATCACCAACCAAAGATCCAAAGGCAACATGACCGCTATACTAGTATCTTAGAATACATCACAATACACAGCCGTAATATAATGCCCTCATAAAATAGGGTTTCCTTCTAGGGCAAGTCAAGCTAATAAAATATCGGTCATCAAATCTAAGACCTAATGATGAACGGTCCAAATTTACAATAATAAAATATAAATAAAATTTTCCTTTTGACGGCATTGCCCCCAAGCCCCCGTCAAGGTGTGCGGCCCTCAAACCCCTTACGGAGGGGGTGGACCTCTTTGCATCCCCCATTGCTGACGTATCAATAGTACCTTATGTAATTGCAAGGCTAAGACACATTTCCCAACATTAACAAACAACTTTAGGGGATTATTTTACTAGGATCTAATTGTTAGAGTTCCTTAAACATAATCAAGTCCTATTTTTATTGTTTTCATAATTTGTACAAGACGATTTCAAGTGTACAAAATACACAATGTATGATGAACTAAATATTATTTATTTTATAAAGTTTTTTTATTCTTATGTTCTTGAAATACACTAGAATTATTGTCTTTGGATATATTTTCAATGACGTTAGTTGACGAATATTAAATGGCCTACAAGTTGTCTTTAAATATGTAACCCTCAATGTTACTTCAAAATATTTTTTGTAGAAGTTGATGGATAATTGTTTAATTTTAGATCATAATTGACTTGTAGAAAATAAGATTTAAGTTTTGAAAATGTTGGACAAAAGTATAGTCATAATTTTGACAAGGGTAGGAAAACATGTAAAATTTGGGTCATAATGATTAATAAGATTAATCAATAAAATTATAGTTGGATTTACTATGCTTGTGTACTAGAATCTATCGTAATGAACATCTAAAATAACACATTTGTAGACAAAATTAAATTAAAGACATTAAAAAAAACAAAGTTTATGCTTTTCTCCTCCATGTATATGTTCTTTTATTATTTTATATTACTAATATATTTTTTTTTAACAAGTAAATGATAAATTCTTTTTCTAAAATAATTTATTTATTGATTTTTAAAAAAAATTAACCTTTGAATATAAACCATCCATCTATCCAACCTATATATTTGACTAATATATGATACAAAATAATTTTATAATAATAATTTATAAAAAAACTTAATTTAAATTTGTTTCTTTTTCTTTATAAATTTTTTCACATTTCAACATAAACCACATGTCCATATTTTTAAAAAATAAAAAAGATGACAATGACATCCCAAAATCTAATTAAGATAATTTGTTAGCAATGAACATCAAAATGTCGAAAACATAGCTATTGAATGACCTAAATTTCTACAACGTGTTTGTAGTCACTTTTCTGGCTTCGTGCTCAACCTTGAGGAAACTGGATGAAATTGAGCGGCCAAAAGTGCCCCTCTCGCTGTAAACCGTAGCATCTATCTTTGTTGCGTCTTTTTCATTTCTGATCTTCTGAGAAAGCAATTCGACGACCCGGCTCATCGAGGGTCTCAAATCCGGCTCTTGTTGAAGACAAAGCAATGCTGCTCTCACCACACTTTCTACCTCTTCCATGTCAATAATTCCATTCAACTTGGCATCCACAACTTCCTCTGAAAGCTTTCCCTCCTCCATCTTCTTAGATACCCATTGCACCAGATTCCCTGATTGATTCGATGCATTTGTGCCAATTACAATCTCCAAGAGTACAACCCCAAAGCTATAAACATCCGCCTTTGCCGTGATGCGAAGGTTAATCACCCATTCAGGAGCCACGTATCCCCGAGTTCCACGAACTTTGGAGAAGGAGAATGCTCTGTCTCTATCCACCAGCTTTGCTAATCCAAAGTCAGATATCTTGGGACTAAAATTCTTGTCTAAAAGTATATTCTGAGGTTTCACATCGCAGTGCAGAATCCATTCCAAGCATTCTTCATGAAGGTAAGCCAGTCCCAGCTTGGATGACTTGTAGTTCTGTGAAACCAGTGTCACTGAACTGCTGCAGTTGGGTGGAAACTCGCTACTACTTGTGGAATTTAGAAGCGAGATGTCATTGATGGAGACCTTAATATACATGTCGTTTGGTACGGCTGTAGATCGATATCCATTCAGAAGTTGGCTTTTTGGGAAGCATCTTCCACGGCCATCCAAAATGTAGCTGAACCCTGAACATTGACTATCATTCATGCACGACCTCTCACAGTCTTCAAAAGTGACCCCTGTGCCGGATTCTTTGAGATCGTTGCCATAGAAATCTGTATTAGAGAGATAAACAAGCTGTGCAGCACTGGATCCGAGATCCGAAAGTTCCACATTTCGCTCGCAGCCCTTGAATCTGTGGGCGGGATCCTTGAAGTGGAAACCTGGGGGACAAGTACAAGTCGCCTCAGGGTTGTAAACACACAATCCGTTGGTTCCGCAGAGGCCATGAACGGAGCATTCATTGGGGACTGCTATCCAAGAGGTTCTCCAGATTCCTCTGTCCTCCTCCAAGCTATATTATGTCAGATTTCCATCGGAATCCAAGGTCAGTCTTCTTTTAAGGTTTAGGCCATAATCCCAGGCGGTGAAAGAAAACTTATCGCTGGACGTGAAGCCACCAAACGAGTCCAAAACTGCAAAACGGCTGACGTTGTATGGCCTTCTTCCGTTGGCAAATATGGGCAGTAAAGGAGCAGGCTAGTAGTTGGAGGCTCCATACGAGGCCTGGAACCTTAACCGGAGGATGTTGTCGTAGTCAAAATAGAGACGATAGGATCCTGAAGTGATGGAACCTGTGCGCAAGCTGGATACTAACTGAACGTTCCCTGTGAGTGGCTGATGAGGAAGAAGAGTGTCTGTTGGGTACTCAAAACTTTCCCAAATGCTCTGACCAGAAGTATTCCGCAGAACAAGATTTCCTGTTTCGAGGAGAAGAAGCTCTTTTACATCCAAGTTGTTGGTGGCCGTGTGGGTTTCCCAGACAGTGGTTCCATTTGCATCAGACAGAAGCAGGTTTCCGTCAGTTTGCAGATGAAGACGGGAATCCCTTCTGTTCACCGGCTGGTCTCGGTTTGCGGCCCAAACAAGTGTTAGATTCAGCGTATGAGTGTACCATACGGCGAATGCATATGCATTGATGCCCACTTCATAAAATCCGGCAGAGAATGTCCGATTGGGAGAGATCAAACAATATGTGTTTTGTTGAGGAGTAAGAGAATCTCCGAGGCTTAGCTTATCTAGTTTACTTCTCTCCACCTTGTCATCTGCAGAAACTTGAGCAGCGCAGAGAAAGAGGCATCCCAATACAATTGCAGTCAATGGACAGCAAGCTTCTTTCTTTCCTTCCATTGTAGAGAAGAGGAAGCAGATCAGACAAACTCCAATTTTCAAAATGTGTAGCTGTTCAGATCAGAAGTTTCAAATGGGAAAGCGTTCTTCCTTGAACACGCCCACAAATCGCCAATCAAGTTTATATATCATAAACAGTTTTTGACTGATATGTTTTCCATTTAAAAATAATTTTGTCTTACCAGTTCTTGATTATAATAGTCGAAGTCAAATTTGTCGTTTATTCGAGCTGTGAATCGTTTGCATTACGGTATGTCTATAAATTAATCAACCCAATCCAATTAAACAGAGCAGGAGGCACTTGTATTGCTTTGCTATTGACTGACCTTTTATGACCAAGACATTTTAGGTAATTAAACTTGGAGAGCAAGTCATCTTATAATATCCCTTTGAATTGAATTTGACAAATATATTAAGCTTTATAAGGGTGAATATTATCAAGATAGCCCAATGATGGACAAGCTTTAGAAAAGCAGAAACATTATTGAAATAAATTAATAGAAATGTGTTTATTTTCCTTGAATAAGGATTTTAAAATTATTTAGGTTTTGTTTTTAGTTTTTGTTTCGTTCTTATGGTTTAACTTGTAATTTAAGAAAGCATCAACAATTATAAAATATTGTTGATTTTGAAATAAAAATATTTGTTATGTTTTAATAAATGACATAAAAATACATTTTCTTCATCATCAATAATATTTTATGACTGTTGATGTATTTCTAAATTGAAGTTAAATTATGAAGAAACAAAAAAACTCAATAAATTTAAAGTCAAAATTCAAAAGAATGAACATTTTCTAAATTAATATATTTCGACATTATAAAATGTAGTGGTTATACAATTAGTGTCATTTAGATTGGATCTTTACTTAAATATAATTTAATCTAAGATTTTATCAAGTTTCAAATAATAACTATATGTTAGTTGTAATTGTAATCAATTTTGTTTGTATTAAATTGAAAAATGAGCCTTAATGATTTATATTCATGTAGAGAATGATAATGCCTTTATTATTATAAAATAAGAAATAATAAAATTTTATTATATTCTTATATATGGACAAACTCTTTAAAGTTAATTTTTCTTTTGCAAGTTATTTTTATCTTGTTGTCTTATTTTTCCAATGTATTTTTATAATGGTTGGCATCTCTTTCTCATCATTTCATCTTCTCCTATGTGAATATTCTCTATCATTCATGATCTAGGGTGTATTTTGTTCCTACAAGAGACTACCCATTCTCTCATATACTTGTCTCTAATATACGAAGGGTTTTGATTCAATTTGTCTACTCTAGATACCACATATGACTTGGAAGAATGGAAAAAAATGGACACAAAATATGATTGCGTATGATAATTTTCATATGTTCTACTCAATCCTTGTTCAAAATCATGATGAAATTTTAATGGCTACCAATTTTTTGATGATAAATGTATTAGAGAATAATATTGTATTATAAAACTATGTGATCCATTTGTTAGTTGGAGGTTTGAAAAAAAATGATTTAGACAAAGATGATGTCAAGTATCCACTAAGATCCATGCCATCAAAAGTAATCTCTACTAATACCTTTTTTCTAGTTGCCATTGAAGTTGTCACATATATAGAAAATGTTTGTAAACCCACAATAGTCAATCCTAAAGTTGGGACATTACATTTTTCAACTTGGACGGATATGAAAAGTAGGAAACACCTTCATTAGAAGGTCTAAAACAAAAAAAAATCTTCAAATGGAGGATATTTCTATAAATGAAAAAATACCTTCATTCAAAGGTCCATTTATATTCATAAACCATAAAAGGTGTAGAAATTGACCTTCAAATGAAGGTCCCTTTTTCCATATATAGAAATAACCTTCATTTGAAGGTTTTATTTTTAAATTCCATGGAAATGAAATAACTTTGTTTGAAGGTCCTTGAATACCTTCGAATGAAGGTACCTCCATCCAAAGGTATTTCAAATAAAGGTCTTAAAAATGACCTTTCCATCTTAGGCCTCAAAATTTTATGTTTTCAACCTTGGCTTGGAATAGAAAATGGAATGAATATGATAGGATAATTTGTAGGATCATAACACTAAAAATAAGTTTTCCAATGAGTTTAATTTTGAATATATTTATTGTAATTATTAATATTTATTTTTTAGCAATTGTCAATGTCTAAACTCCACACACGAAAAAATATTAAAATAGATTTGAAAAATATTATTTGCACTAGGTATTAGCATCCTTATTTCAACATAAAAGAAGTTAATTAAGATATATACAAGAAAAAATATGATCTAGGAAGTATTCAATGTCTAAGTTATAGTTAATGTCACTTCAAATATTTATAATAAATTATGTGACAAAATATTATGACAAAATGTATGTACACTAGATATTAGTGCTAAAAATCTATGTTTAAAAATTTATAATTTTATCCTTTCTAAAAAGGAAATGTTCTATGGAAGTAACATCATTTTTAATAAATTATTAACTATAAAAAATAAGTTATTAAAAGTTACGTTGTTGGTTAATGAATTTGTTACTAACTAATTTCAAATGCTCCAACTTTGTAATGCCCCTTTTCAAGAAATGAAAGTACCAACAATTGGAAAAGTTATCTTTCTTTTTTTTCATATAAATTTCCTCTAAAATTTAAAGGTACAACTCCCTCCTATGATAAAATTTAAATTTTTTAGGGTATGCTTTTAACCAGAAAGCAAGAAAGCTAAGCAAATAAAAAACTACTTTAATGAAAGTTGAGATAACAACTCATAGATAGTTACTTCAAAATTTTAATCACACATGTTGAACTAATAGATATTCATTCTAAAATAGTCATAAGCACACAGACCAAATTACTATCTTTAGAACACGAATCAAAATTATGGATGGATGATAATTACTAATGCAGGAATATCATAACACCCAAAATAGCTACCATTCACATAAAAATGATAAGAGAACCATAGAAACACATAGACTCCAAGAATCTTTATTTGAACATAATACCCATAATAACAAAGTTTATAGATTCACAATCATTCCTTAATAAAAAAATTATCATTGTAAGGGGAGAGAGAGAGACTTTGTGTCTTTAACTACATATATATAATCAAAATGTAATTGAAACTTTAGAAATATGTCCATGAGAACATGGAGAGACCTCGTAAAATTTGGGGACTTCTAACGTTCAACAAATTTTAAGAAAATTAAGCATTTGGCTGAGATGGTACATCATCAACATCAATACTATCTTTGGCCTTTTACAGTGACTATGACATTTGTGTAATGTTATTTTCCTTGTATGCTTGAAAAACCTTGATGATGGGTCCCAACTCATTATGCTTTGTAATAATAACATTGTCAGTTTGCAATCTCCACAAGGCTTTGTTACCTCTGATTTATTCTAGCTTTGTTTAGTGAGTTGTGATATTACTTATACCTTGGTTAAGTGTCATGTTGATAGAACTCAATTTCTCTATGTTGTCAATGTAGAAAGATTGTGGATTAAGAAACTCTTTAATTTTCTCCTTCAATTTGTCCATGCTAACCTATACTTTGGTGATTTGGAGGATTGGTTGATCACCCAAGTTGATACATAAGAAGTTACCATGAATATATCTATCTTGACACATTCACATTCTTTTAATAATTTGTTTTGTTCCCATATATATTCTACCTGAGTAATTATTTTACACTCAATACTAGATTCTTCCAAATGATGTATATTGGAGTTCATTATAATCTACTCAATAGTTAACTTGTTTGCTCCTAGATCTATCATCTCCTTTAGGTCATTGTCAACTTTGAGCCAATTAGGTTTTTGAGATTTTGAAGCCAAACTATCATCTTCAATTTATTTCTTCATATCTTAAAGGCCATTCAATGGGTAAAATCACAAATCTATGTCACAATTTCAGTCAACTAAATAGTTTCAAGCGAAACAATTTCAATCTAAATAGTTTTGGTCAAAACAATTTCACCTGAAACAATGTGGCCTATATGTGGCACATAAAGTTTCGAGTGAAACCCTTTCACCCAAAACAACAAAACATTTTTTTTCCTTTTTTTATTTAAAATCTTACTCAATTTGCATGTAATTTTTTGAGTGAAAGGATTTCAGTCGAAACCCTTTCACCCAAAACTATCTATGTGGCATCCTTGTTAGTAGCCACCACATTGTTTTTAGAAATTTCTGAAAATTTTCACTTGAGCATGATATTTTTTTAATCAGAATATTTTCTTAAAAAAACTAAAAATATCTTTTTGTAGATCTCAGAGTCTAGAATCCATATATATATATATATATATATATATATATATTAGTTTTAATATGTTTTTTTTGCAAATAATTTAAGTAGGTTGTTAAAATAAAAATGGAGGATGATTAGAAATTAATTCAAATACTATAAAAATATTTAAAAAGAAAAAGAAAAATATATGGTGCACTAGAGGAGAGAATCCTCTCCAAAAAAGTATAATTTTTTTTGAAAAATGATAAAAAAGTTAGGCAATAGTTGACGTCAAATGAAAACTATCAAATTCTAGTATGTTTGACTTTAACACATTACTATGAGACAAATATATATCAAAAATTTTAATTTTTTTTCCATGCACTAAATATTCAAGTTATCTATTGAAAAAAAATAGGGGAAAATATTATTTTTTTCTATTTTTTTCTTGATGTCAACTCAATGTCACTTTTTCTTAAAATTTCCAGCAATTCAAAATCTGCTCTTAAATTTATTAAAAAAATGTCAATTTTTTTTTATTTTAAAATTTTAAAAATTATAAGCATAAACTTTATCAAGATTTCTACGTTTCATTAGTTTACATCATTTTGAAATTCAAAGCATAAAAACCATTTTATGCAGTCAAAGTTGAGAATATATTTTTGTGTTGGTTGATTCCTTTATAAAAGTGTGACATAAATTTGTACATTTACCCCAATATTTTTTAGCTTCCTTAATAAATTTCATAAATTTATTTGTAAATTCTATGTCCCAATCTTTAATTTTTTTCCATAACATTTATGTTTTTTAACCTTTTCAAAACCACTTTCCTATTAATGGAACTTGGATCAAAAGACAAATCAATCTGCCCTATTAGCTTAGGTGAAGTATCAACAATAGATTTTAAATAGGAATTCAAAAGTTTCACTTATTGTTTAAATTCTAGCTTTGAATTCTTGTTATGTGAAAACAATAGATTTTAAATAGGAATTCAAAGGTCTCTGTTTAAATTCTAGCTTTGAATTCTTGTCTTTCTCAATTCACTCAACTAATCTAGTAGCTAATACTTGAAAATTGTGAACATCACCATCCAAAGAAGATGGTCCCAATTAAATTTTGGTGATGTTAATTTTTTTTTGGTTCCCCTAACTGACATCTTTCCATGGAGAGAGATGAGCAATCTCTACATACAAACCTTCAAATGTAGTATCAACCATCAAACTTGAGGTAGTATTTATTTTTAGGCTAGGAGTCCATTGCAATACATTTGAAACAACATCATCCTCCAAAAGACTTGCTTCTACAATCTTTCTTTTCTTAGATTAGAATTATTGTAGCCAAAAAGTTGGTGTAGCAAGAGGAACATTGGGAATGAATTGTAAGGATCAACCTGGCTTAAACGTCACACACTAAGCTTTGATTGCTTAGTGTGGATGTGTTGTGGGGCCCACTCTTAATCAACCATTCCAATATTTCATTCAGTGTTGATTTTTTCTTTTTCCTTTCCCATTGCCTTCACCTACCTCCATTTCCATTTACTTTCACAGTTCTATTAACCGTTGCAGTCAGCAGCCAACCACCTAGTTCCCACATATGATTCAAACCAAATTCAAAAACTGTCCTGCGTTGCAAAGTTTGGTGAATGCTTGTACAAAGTCTGAACACATTGAATAAAATAAAAGCTTCTGATAGACATAAAAAATGTGGAAGCATAGGCAAGGGACATGTCGAGTGTGGTCCCATGGAATACTAGATAGTAGGATATACACATAATGGATTCTTTTGAAAGGCTTTAGGAACATTCAAGCAAATGCAACTGCAGTTGTAAAGCCAGATTCCGTAACCTTTGCTAACAACCTCCCTGCCTGTGGAAAGATGGGAGCTTCAGAATAGGGTATGGAATCCATTCAAAGAATTTTTTCAGATGTTGTGGTTGAAACTACCTTGGTATACATGTATGCAAAATGTGGAAGCATAGCTAAGGCACATGTGAACTATTTGAAAAAATCCCTCAAAGAAATGTGGTCAAATGGATTGCTATGATTGCAGGATATGCAGAATATGGAAGCATAGAGAAGGCATGTGAACTATTTAACATAATGCCTTGATGAAATGTGTTATATTAGAATCCCTTGATTGCAGATTATTCATGAATTTTCCTTTTTTAAAAGGCCTTAGGAATTTTTAAGCAAATGCAATTGGCATGAGCTCGTCAGTAAATTGGCTTTCATTTTATGTTCCTCGTTGCACAATGGAAGTATCTGCTATGTTATGTGTTGAAAATTTATTGAGATAATGCATGTAGAATAATGTAGTGTAATTGAGAGTGAAATAAATTTGGAAATTTATTATTAAGAATGTATTGTGATTTTGATGGCACTAGCTGAGGTCTTTTTTTTCTCTATGAAAATGAAAAAAATATGAAACTTAAAATTGTTTCTACAAGTTGTTTATTCTGTAGTTCACAACTTTGATGAGTCTCTAATATAGATCAATCCACAATAATCTTGTAGATCAAGTGTATCACATATAATTTGTACAAAATGACTTTCATAAAGTTCACAGGTTAACCAAATTTGAAGAAATAAATTTATCTCTATATGACAGGTTCACTAGAGAGTTAAAAAGTGTAAATATAAGCACATTGTTTAATCAAAAAGAATTTTATTTTGGTGAGGTTAAACTAATTAACATTGTAGACAAGTGAGACCTTTCTTTGGGTGGGAATTATTTTCCTATCTATAGAATCATGCTTAAAGATATTAGTTTGTTATAAGAGATGGTGAGGAGAATAGGGAGCTTTGGAATAGGGTATGGACATCTATCAAATCATTAAGGATAGAGCAGTTATGTTTGATGTAGTTGCAATTGTTTTGGTAAAAATGTATGCAAAATGTGGAAGTATAGACAAGGGGTAGGAACTACTTTGGGATCGAAATTCAACATCTTTATTCTAATCTTCATTTCTTGAAACTTTTAACATTATTTTGTTTGTTGTTATCTATCTTATCTTGCTTTTTTTAATTTCATGTAAAAAAGGCATGGTTGCACTCTACACTGTACCGCCATTCTTATACTAAAATCACTTTTTTCTTCCTATTAACAACCTCAAATTTCCAATAGACCCTCTTATTATTTTCCATCATCTAGTTTATATAGTTTCTACCTTTCATTCCTTTTACCTTTTAAAAGTCTTTAAACAATCTTGTCATTCATAAAGTTAATTTCTAGTAAACTAACCAATTTATTATTTTGTTATCTTTTCCCAACTAAGTCCCATTTAGGTTAAGAATAGATTAAGTAAGACATGTTAAGCAATCTAACTAGAAATAAAAATAATTTGTTATTTAGTTGGTAGATAATTTGTGTGTTTGTGTTAAGTAAAGTCATTTATGATAGATTGCTTGTTGAATCCTAAGATAGATAATTGAAAAGGCTTTCCTACATTTAAATTATGTAGGTTATCTATCTCCTATCGATATTTGTAGTGAACTTGATGTTAGTCCTAACCTTCATTGTTTATTTCTTTCATCTTCAAAAGAATATTTCTCTGTAAACATAAACATAAACATAGTCATAACATATAGACCTTATCACAATTAGGTTAGTGTCAATTTAATACACTACTGTCTTTGTCTTTTATTTCACCTAAAAATAAAAACTCTACATTTTTCTACTCAAATTTTATATAATATGAGAATGAATCATTTTGATGTTCTTTGATATAAATTATTAGCCTTCCTTCTTTGACTATCCCTTCCTCACACATTATCTCTTATAAGAATCCTCATCTAAATCTATCAATATATTTTCCTTCCTCCATTACCCTTCCTTCCTCTATTGTCATCCATCCCACATGTTGTTCCACTCTATATGTCTCACAATGATGACCACTTTGATAATGAATCCCTATTAGATGATTATGAATTTTTCACTCACCAAAATTGAGCACCACTTCTCTCTCCTCCAAAGTACCCTACTTGATGATGTCACCTACTCCTTAACAAATATCATCATTTCCCATCTTGAGAGGCGAGAGATATTACAAGATATAGGAAATATTGTCCACACTTATGTCCCTTCATAGTTGAGTTCTCCTACCTTCATCCCTCTCTTCTAGCCAACTTATTTTCTTTTTCTTATTTTCTTTTTTCCTACATCTCCATATTCCTTCACCTAAATTTCCATGCCTACTCCTCATCCAACACACATTACTACCATTATGTCTCTCTCTTCATTCCTCCTTTTAACTATAATCATGTCCCTTTAGGCAACCACTTTACCTCCAACCCCTAGATGTGCCACCCTTTCAACCCTTACCCTTCACTTATCTTGCTTGATCCTCTCTCACCACTATTGTCACTCCCTCTCCTATCCTACCATTAACCTCACAACCCATTCCATACTCTTACCAAAACATGATTTCTTTTACATCTCCTGCCCTCAATGTCCCAACCTATGCCCCTAGTACTATCATTTACCACCTAGTTCAAGAATTTTCATTAATGCAATGCTAGCTATCTATTATCATATCATCTTATGCATTAGGGGATGAAACCTTAAACCTCTTTCATAGCATAGTACATTTGGCTATAATAGATCACCCATAGGAACCATAGTTCATCATGTTAAACATTGACATACATGTATGATTGGATAACCAATCCTTTATAGATCAATGTGCATTGATTATTAATTTGATGATCTATTCATAGCTAAGCTTTATCTATTCATTAAGGAAAAAAAACATAAAATGGTTCTACTCTTTATCTACCTATTCTTTGGGTTCCTTCCTCTATCCCACTTATCCTTTCATGGAACACATTCAAGTCAACATAGGATTACAAGTTAGTTTCATCAACATTATACATTACAATCAAGACATAAATAAGAAGATGTATTTTATATTTTATCATCAATGCATTCTTTCATAGATCTCCTATCTTCTTCTCCACTCTAATATCAAGAGGGTGTTTATAAGGAATATTTTTGCAAAGCATCAAAATCAAAATCTCTTGCACAAATATTCAAATTTTATAACACTTTGTACCACTTTGTATTATTGTACATAGGTGATAGATCATTTTAAGGCCATCTCCTCATTGGCCTCTGATGTCTCTATTTGTTTAGCCTCATTCTCTTCTTAGGAAACCAATAATTCTACAAAGAACACCAATAACTTATAATTTTCTCATTAACCCAACCTTGATCAAACAGTCAACTAAAGTAACTAAAACTATCTTTCTCCTCATCTAAATTTACTATCTCCCTTTTTCGACAAGCTAATACTAATTGGATGAAGCTAGAAAAGCCTCCAATTCCATATTTCAAGAGTTTCTTTCCAATAACCTTATCCAACTTCATCTTAAATCCAACCCTTGAACCCTAAGCTCTTCTTAATACACCTATAAGCTTTGATTAATTACCACTATTATTGAGAAGGGTAAGTTTGAAATCAAGATAAATATAGGTCTTGATGGGTTATATACGTGTCCTATTTTTTTATGCAATTTCAGTCTATATTTCCATAAGTTTTCCCTAAAGTTTCCATGATAAATTGATAAGATTGTAGAAATTAATATAATTAAGGGATGTAGTATATCTTTGAGAAATGTTGATTATTCAATACTAATGTTGATGGTTTTATGTAATATATAATTCTGGTGATCACGAGCATGCGGATGGTAACTGCCAGTAACATGACGAGG
The DNA here is from genome assembly GCA_007258455.2 of Sequoia sempervirens. Taxonomy (NCBI): domain Eukaryota; kingdom Viridiplantae; phylum Streptophyta; class Pinopsida; order Cupressales; family Cupressaceae; genus Sequoia; species Sequoia sempervirens. Next base: position 62,139 of record VDFB02376582.1, read on the forward strand.
ATTAGTTATGAGGAGTTGTTAAAGAACTTACGATGTTTATGTCTTTTTGTATAATTTTGTTTAAATTTTTTTTTAGAAAAATGATGGTCGTAGACCACTTCATCCCTTTTTTAATCGGTTTACCTGATTATCTTGATTGTATTTGGCCTTTAGAATAGTTGGTTTTTATGGATGAGGCTATATATATGCACACTCCTTCATATGAAAGACATCTACTATTATTGTTATTATAATTATTTTTATTTGAAGAAGAACTTATTCTGAAAGCTCATGCAAACCTGTGAATAAAATTCTAATCTGGCTAACTGGGAGGTAGGGCCCCCTCATCAGTCAACTGATTGAATTTATGTTTTGCTTGCTTTGTTTGTGAGTATATGCATTTTTACTAAGTTACTTTTATGTGTGCACATTTTATTATCCAATTTGTATGGTGGTTCTCTTAGTCTAAATCTAAATACAATATTATCTCATGTGAATGCAATGTCACCTTATGTTCATAGCTAATCACCTGGATTTCAACTCTGTTTTTTGTAAAGACAATCTTTTCTACATAGGTCCTATTGTCAACACCACAACTCCTGTCATTTAATTAATAGCTCTTGTCGCCAAAAGTTTATCAGCTAAAACCATTGAAATTTTAAAATCATTTTTATGTGTAACTGAGGCTAGGAATATTTGATCAGTGTTCTGCATTAATTCAAGTGTGATTATGTCATCTGATTTAAAGAATATTCTTATTAGATCATAAGTTATTTAAAGAATGAAAGTTAGAGCGATTTCCAGTAAGTGTGAAAATTGAATATTTGTTTTTCTCATAGAGTGCATCACATATTTTCTCAACTTATTATCTTCAACCGTTAGGAAAATAGCCACAATACCTTTCGTTAGTTTACATTCCCCAAGTTGACACACAAGAATAAATTGAGGAGGATTCATACCAATTGAGTTAATAAACTATTTGATAAGGTTATAGAAGATAAGTTTGTAGTCCAGAGTTTTTTCCTATAAGTCTTAAAAAAAATAAAAAATTCTCTAGTTATAATAATTAATAAAAAAAGCATCCAAATAATCTAAATTTAAGTATATAAATATTGCTAGCAACAAACTCCCCTAATAGTCACCACACAAAATTAATAGTCAATTGAATAGGCATCTTAATGATGGACATGAAGGGTGCAAAAACCATAAATGGTGGGGAAATTAGAGGTGAAGGCTTTGGAGATTTTGTAGATGGTGGTGAGGGAAATGATGAGTTGAAAGATGAAGAAGGTGTTGGTGAGCAATAGTTGGCTTCCTACCTATGCATTGGTGCCCTTTTTAATCCCCTTACCCTTACATGGTGGTGGTGATAGCCTCTACATTCATTTCCAAGACTGAAGCCCTCATCATTGTGCCTAGTGCCTTCCTTTGTGTTGTGAGCTTGGGCTCCTTCATTAGCCTTGGCACCCTTATTGAGGTTGATGTGAGGGGTGGCCCTCTTGAGGAGTATTTCTCTTAGGTGATCTCTTTGGATGAGGAGGAAGAATCTCTTCTCAAATATTCTTATGGACTATCATATTATAAAGCATTGTATGGGGTCCATGTCTTCTACAAGTGATCTGGTGGATGCCAGTGAGGATGTTCCTCTTCTGGCTATGCGGCTAGAAGCCTAATGTTCAATTGCTGATAAGCATGGTGTTTTTGGGTTGGGGTCTATTGAGCTTTCTCTAATTGTGAATAGGTTGTCTTTCAAGAGGGCCTTTCTTCTACCCCTCCCAAGAATCCTTTGCTTGAGGTGGGTTTGAAGATAAATCTTCTTGCCTCATCTTCCTATCTAATGCCTTCTACTATTGACATGTGTGAAGTGGAGATTGTGCCCTCTCTATCCCAATCGAGACCTTTGTTCCATATCACCTTCTTTGGGTGAAGTCGCCATTCCTATTATTACTAAGAGAGTACCTTATCCTCACTATAATAAATTGGAGTGTAGTGTTGGGGTATGTGCAGGATCATCATGGAAAAAATAGGCCCTTAAGTGGCAAAAAATTTAGAAAAATCAGAGTTAGGAAACTTGACGTAAAAATTTGAATTAGTTATCCATATTATTTCAAAAATATGTGAGAATAGAATCTATAACAAATTGAATGTAGTTTCTAAACTACTAGGTTTATTTAAAAAAAAATCTATTTGGTGAAAATTTAAAATTTCAATGTTGTAGTACTTAAATTTCAAGGAAAAAATAAGAAGTCTACAGGTATCTTTTTGACCACCCTAACCATAATAAAATGATAATATTTTTTTATAAGATTTTAAATATAAGTAGAGGACTCATGTCTCGATGTGATGCATACTTTTTTGTATTTTTTTTCCAAGTAAATAATTAATTATGAATTTTTTATTGCAAATTTTTAAAAATATAAAACTTGTATGTTTGAGCACCTTAACTTGGTCAAAACTTCATGAAATTCATTTTTTAATCTTATAGTATGCAAAGCATATAATGTGACACATATTTTAGATTCAAAAAATGTGATACCTTTGAAAGCTATAGATGTTTTTCAATCATCCTATCAATCAAGACTTTAGTCATAATTCAAATAGAAAATGAATAATAATTATTTATTAAATTCAAAGTAAAGCATAATTTATATTGGTGGAAAGTTGAGAATCTCCTTTAAAAACCCTTTTTATTTCATCAATTTTGGGTAAAAAAAAAGTCGTCAGCCACATACCCTATAGATACCCATAATATTGCCACTTTTTGGCCCATCATGATCCTGCACATACTCGTTGAGGAGGTCATTCCTCAACCTCCTCTTATCCTTTTTTATCCTAATGAGTGGGTGGATAAAACCTTTGCTTTCCTACAACATGCTCTCATTAGGATATTCTTGGGTCAATGACCAAACATTGATATTATTCATTGTTGGGCATCTGATTGTTGGTGTGGTTTTGTTTTGCTAAGGGTGAAGGCTTTAAGGAATGCATTCCTTTTATTCTCCTTCAACTCTAGTGTGGACTACTCTCATGTTCTATTAGGTGGACCCTAGTTTTTGGGTAAATCCTTTCTTTACATTCAAAATTAGTTTGTTGGTTTTGATGCTACCAAGACCAACTTAGTTCTTGTTTGGGTTCATCTCCTAGAGCTCCCTTTAGAGTTCTGGGATAAAATTATCATTCATGGTATAGCTAATGCTATTGGTCAGTTTTTTTATCATTGACAATGTCACAAAATCTAGAATAATTTTTATTTTTGCTTGATTTTATGTTTGTGTTAAAGTTAATTTGGAGTTTCCCAACATTGTTAATATATTCTCTAGGCTTGGTGTTTGGGAGAAAAAACCCTAATATGATTGTTTCAAACTACCTTGATTATCTTTGTCAATATTTTTGGGTATTTCCGAAAGCTTGCTTCCGGTTCCATGCTCCGGTCAAAAATATTGTTGGTCTATGTTGTTCTCTTTTTCCTTGTTGTATCATGTCTCTCTTCTTGGGATACTTGTTTTGTTTGATATTATTTCCAGTCTCACTACTGGTGAGTCTCATCCTTTTTTATTTCTTTTTTTGTCTTACTCTTTTTGAGAATCCTCTCTTATGCCTCAATGATTGCTTTGCAATGGGTTTAGGCCCTTCCCGCTTTATACTATTAAAACAAACTCCCCTAATAATAGTATCTCAATTATAGTATAATTATTAATCTAAATTATAGTGGAAGTATTTTAGATCTATATATGTTGATTCTTTGTGGTATGGTCATAGCATTACCAAAAGGTCCCTAGTGATTAGTTCTAGAAAACTTGGTAAGATTTATATTGAATTTGCATGACCTTGGTGTGATCATAGTTTCCTTTATTCATTATTAGGGTTGGAATTAAGAAAATATCTTAGGATTATGAGGCATTCACACACACAAGAACATGAGGTGTAAAAATAATATAGCTTCACAATCCTAGAAAAAACTAGACTAATAAATAGGATTTCCTCTAATTGACCTTTGCAAAGTGATATACAGAGTATTTGGAATGTCACTTATAAAAAACCTATTACCTTCTACATATATGATTTCTAACCCCTAATACCTACTTGTATCAAATTTATGAAATTAGATCCCCTATTCATAATACAAAAGTGATATATTTGGTTATATTTTATATATTTAGAAAACCCCAATATGCATGCATGTGATAAAGTATTACTTTAGAACTGAATCTCCTAGGCTAAGTATATAATGTAATTATCAAAGAAGCTACAATTTTCAAATATGTTATTTTTTATGAAGATGAATCATGACAACGAGAATGGATTAATGACTAGAAGAAATTAAAAGGTATTGATATAAAATATTTTAATGGAAGTGTAACAAAATTTCCCTCTATACCTAGCAATATATCCACCACAACTAGTATCTCATTTTTACCATTAATAACATCTCCAAACACAAGAGGAATACCAATTATAATGTCAAGGAAGAAAAGAAACTCAAGATAAACTATATGAGGAAACACAAAATGAAGAAGAAAATGACAATTTTACTAATTTTTCCTTTATTTTTGGAAGTTGATCTAATTTTTCCTTTATTTTATGTTCAAGAAAATAAATTCTATAAGATAGAAATTGTGTTATATAAGCTCAAAAAAGTAGGTAGGGATTGGTATAATTGCATAAATATGTATTTTAAGCAACAATTTTGACAAGAGTAGCATTGAACCCCACACTATCCACCAAGCTAGAAAAATAATGTGAAATTTTATAATAGTTTTTTTTTTTTTTTTGTATGTAGATGATTTAATTTTTACAAAAAATTGAAGTTTGTTAATTGAAAATTATAGATTAGTATTGAAGAAAGAATTTAAGATGATAGATTTAGGATTGATGAAATGTTTTCTTGTTAGAGAAGTTAATTAAATTAGTGGTGGATTTTTTTATAACTTATATATGTATGCATTTATGATGTTTGGAAGATATTTATAATGTTGAGTAGTAAACCAACTCATATGGACTAGTTTAAATAGAGTAAAGAATAAGAAAAGATGATTGTAACAACAATGTAGACCAACATTCTATAAAATATTAGTTGTAAGTATGTTGTATTAGATAGCTACAAGGCCTAGTATAATTTATGTAGTGAGTTTAATCCCCAAGTGAATGGAAAAACTAAAATACATTCAAAAAAAGAATTTTGAAAAATGTCAATGACATTAAAATCATGGAATTCTATCTATTAAATTTTAAAATAATTTAAACTTAATTGGCTATAAGATAACTGAGAAAGTAGCATTGGTAATATATGAAGAGCACTTCCAAATATGTTTTCTATTTTAGTTTGAGAGTAGTATCATGATATTCCAAACATTCCATTGTATTTCTCTTATATTTTAGGCCAAGAATGTGGTTGTGATTTCAATAGTTTGCTGATAAATTTGGATGAGAAAAGTATTATTAGACTTAATTGGATGAGAAAATCTTGTGAGAATATACTTGTTCTAGGTTATTATTTAAAAAACCTATATAATATGGTCAATCCAATTAGATTGATATAAAATATAATTTAAATAAATAAATAGCTACAAGTGCAAAAATTAATTTTAATTTTTGCATGTGAAAGAAGCAATTCACAAACAATTTATAAAACTATTGGAAATAAATTATTTTGAGAAATTGAGATATAATTTGGGCATCACTAATTTAGAAATTCAAGCTAAGGGAGTGAGTTGGAATCAAGCTTGATCTACCACCTCCAAAGATTTCTTGAGTGGTAGCTCCACCTAGACTATTTCTAGTAGAATCCATATAAAGCATTTGATGAATATAGTTAGTCTATACATGGGCTTTTAAAAATATCAATAGTCTAGAATACCTTGACATAGAAGACGTGAAAATTATTTGAATTGAATATGTTGGATTCTCCCTGGTTTTGGCTCCATTTCTTTTACTTACACCATTTATCCCCTTGTCATCCTAAGAATCTCAATTTGTTGTCAACCTTTTATTTCAACTTTCATAACCCCATATATGTTTTTTGTCAAACTAAATTGATCCCCTATTGTTTGCATATGCATTTATATAATTTTAGTTTACAATTCTTTGTTGCTAGTTTTTGTCGTGTATCAAATTGCCTTATTTATTCCTTGTTCTTTTTAAATTCATCATCATGTGGTCCATGAACTAAGTAGTTTACTACAAGGAAAAACATATTGATAATTTATAGTGATGTAGCTATATATAAGTGATTATTGGTTGGTTGGCTTATGAGATGGATTTTAAAATTGAGGGTTCACCTAAGCTAGGTAAATCATAGAGGAATTTATTTTATTTGGAAATTTTAAAATGCATTTTTTCCTTGGTTTAGGTTTTATTTAGTATGTAAAGAGACATTATGTGTGTATGGATGTACGCAAGTTTGGATGGTTTGGACAACCCTAACAAATCCATGAACGAGCTACTTATATCAATATAGGTGGTTTGTATATGATATGGCAATTTACCATGGCCATTAATATATAATTAGCTCTCATCTAGTGAAGGAAAACCATCATGTTTAAAATATTATTATGGAATACCATATCCCCTATTTCTAGCCAAGTTATCAAACACATGTAAAGTGGGGATATAAAATAATATATGATTTTTTTTAATAATATAAAATTCCCTATTTTATAGTTTATTCCTTGCATTTGTGTGAGAAACAACAATAAAGAAATATTTACTCAATTGTTTCATGTTGGTTCTTGTACTAAGGATATATTTAATAAGCATAAAAGATGATGTCTTATTGGCTACAAGTATTAAATAATATATTATCTAATACAAGATAGTTAAAAATGATATTTTGCGGCCTTTCCTTATTCATGTAGGAAACATATTTTATTATATGCTAGCATATGACATGTATAACTAGAATGATGCCTTTTCCTTTTTACCTTCTTTCACAATGTCTTTGATTTGGTGCATTATCATTGTATTATCATTTTCTTCAAAATAACATGTGTTTATAAGAATGGAAAGTCATGTTGGGTAGATTTATTACACATGAAGGAAAGGAAACTAATACATGTACAGGCTTGTTTTTTTTTTAGAATTGATGTTTGTTTATTTTGAAAGATGTTATCCCCTATCTATCTACTCTCAAATTTATTTTTAATAGATCTAATCCCTTGTGTAAATGAATGTCTAGTGTAGAGTGTTGAGAAGATAGGGATTTTTTTTATTTGACATGAAATTCCAAGTTTATCTACACCCATATGGTAAGAGTGGGGGAGAGGTGAATGATATAAATACATGGTGATAAAATGTAAAATATATTGGCCTATTGAATTTTTACTTTTGGGAGACTTATTTATTTGTATGTCAACTTGGAAAAGTTGTAGTAATGGATTTCCCTCCCCATATTTTAGGTGTCTCCCTAGTGGACTAAGGTATTTTAGGCAGTCATGAGAGCGCATCATGGCTCCTCATGCCATTTTTGGTGGATTCTTATTTTGAGGACTTGTTAGTGTTAAAACATTGTAAGTCATTGCAATATCTTACAATACACTCTTTTTAAAACAAGTGGGGTATCTTTAAAATATTGTGGATTTTAAATTAAACCTAAAATTTGTGATGATTCATAAGTTTTTGCATTATATTGAAATGAGAAATACACAATATAGTTCTCATTTCAAGTTTACACAAATCATTGCATTGTTTCATCCTTGATGCTATTTGTCAATCAAATAGGAGCTAGTTATGAATGGAAAAGGACAAAAAAATTAAAACACATTTCTTTTAGTTGTGTTTGGTAGTTTAGAATTAGTTGATACATATTATTCACCAATATAATTCAATAATATATTTTTATATATTCTAATTGAATTCAAGTTGAGGCATCTTAAAAGGATTATGTTGGTATAATTTGTAAATTGTATATGTATATTGTTCAATTAAGATTACTCATCTTAAAAGGTATAAAATTATTTCACATAAATTGTTGCATGCACATACCTACTATTATCTACCTAATTAAGGTCAAATATTTTTAATTTTGGTTGTTATGTAGAGTGGTTAGTCGATAGATGGATTATAACTTATTATTTCCCCTTCTTTGTCTTATCTAAAATCATCATGAAAACACCCTACTAGGCTTGGCAGTGCTCAAAGAGGAAAAAGCTTAATGACTTATAAATTATCCTAATACAATTATTTCTTTGACGATGATCTTACCCTTTATGTCATGGCTATCTTTTTATGTTGTCTTGACATTAAATGGCTTCTTTATAAGAATGGAGATGCAATCATTAAGAGCCAACATAATACAAGATTGAAACTTTAAAAATAAACTAGAAAATGTAACCATTCTATATAAATATACATGTAGCATTATAAATGATAATATTGATGAATAATAATTAAAAATATGTTCAACAACACTTTTGTAATTTCTATATATGTTTCACTTATGTATGAAAAATAGTCTATTTATTTAAGTAAATTCAATAGAATTAACAATATAAAATAGAATGGTACTTTTAAAATAGATTGTTTAATAAAATAAAACACAAACTCTTCAAATTATTAACATTAAAACTTTACTATAAATTAATAAATTTATCAATTATATATGTAATATTTTATTATTTATGAGACTTTTTTTTAAAATCACTTATATTTATACCAAATATAAATTATCTATACATTATTACTATTAACTTCAAGCCTCTGTGATTAAATTCTACCCTATTCTCCTCACTATCTCGATAACAAACTAATTTCTTTAAGCATGCTTCTATAGATAGGAAAATAATTCTCACCCAAAGAAAAGTCTCACTTGTCTACAATGTTAACCAATTTAACCTCACCAAAATAAAATTATTTTTGGTTAAACATGTGTTTTTACTTACACTTTTGAACTCTCTTACCTATCCTATAGATACAAATTTATTGCTTCAAATTTGGATAACCTATGACTCATCAAAGCTGTGAACTGCAGAATAAGAAACTTGTAGAAACAACTTTATGTTTCATATTTTTTTATTTTCATAGAAAAAAAAAAGACCTCAGCTGGTGCCATCAAATGCACTATACATTCTTAATAATAAATTTCCAAATTTATTTCCCACTCAATTACACTACATTATTCTACATACATTATCTCTTAGCAAATTTTCAACACATACCAGAGCAAATAGAACATAATAATGAAAGCCAATTTACTGACGAGCTCATGCAACGAAGCCTACCTGCCAATTGCATTTGCTTGAAAATTTCTATATCCTTTTAAAAAAGGAAAATTCGTGAATAATTTGCAATCAGGGGATTCCAATATAACACATTTCATCAAGGCTTTATGTTAAACAGTTCACATGCCTTGTCTATGCTTCCATATTTTGTGTATCTCACAATCATGGCAATCCATTTGACCACATTTCTTTGAGGGATTTTGTCAAACAGTTCACATGCCTTGGCTATGCTTCCATAGTTTGCATACATGTCTACCAAGGTAGTTGCAACCACAACATTTGAAAAAAATCTTCGAATGGATTCCATACCCTGTTTTGAAGCTCCCATTTTTGCACAGGCAGGGAGGTTGCTGGCAAAGGTTGCAAAGTCCGGCTTTACAACTATAGTTGCGTTTGCTTGAATGTTCCTGAAGCCTTTCAAATTAATCCATTTTGCGTATATCCTACTATTTGGCATTCCATGAGACCACATTCGGCAATTCCCTTGTCCATGCTTCCACATTTTGTATGTATATTAGAAGCTTTTATTTTATTTTATGTGTTCAAACTCTGTACGAGCATGCACAAAAATTTGCAACGTAGGAACAATTTTTGAGTTTGGTTTGAATCATAGGCGGGAACTGGGCGGTTGACTGTTGACTGCAGCGGTTAACGGAACTGCTAAGGTAAACAGAAATAGACGCAGGTGAAAGCAACGGGAAAGACAAAAGTAAAATCAGCACTAAGAACGAAATATTGGAATGGCCGATTAAGAACAGGCCCCACGACACGTCCACACTAAGCAGTCAAAGCTTAGTGTGTGACGTTTAAGCCAATTGACGAGAGGAGTATAGGAGTATCCTTGCTTGACACATTAGGGGATAATGGAGGAGATGGGTTATGAATAGAGCATAGATGTGAGGGAAAAATGGTTCCATCTAAAGAAAATGATGACTAGGGCTTAATTGCCCCTTTGCCTCCGCCTGCTGGGATTGGCTTCAACAAAAATTGATGTGGTCTGCTCCAAGACCATATGACCTAAAAGCGTTATGACTCATGGTCGACACCAAAGCACACCTCACTATGGAGTTGTATCTGGACCGTTGACCCTCAATGGTGATTTGGCATCTCTAGAAAGAAAGAAACTAGAGAATTTCCCAAGAAACAAAATTCTCAAGAGAGAAATTTATCGCAGACTATCAAACGGGGCATATGAGAATGTATAGTGGTGGCCATGCAAAACAGAAGTCAAACATGTTTCCTTTTCCAGTTGGGATGATTCAATCATGAAGTGACTACCACACCTTAAAGTTCCCTCATGTTATGCGGTTGTATCACATAGGGAAGACAAGCAGAAAGATGCCAAATGGAGGTCTACGCCCAGTGGATGCCTAAATCTCAACTTCGATAGTGCCTCGGAAGGCAACATGGGTGCCTCGAGGTTGGTATGTATAATTAGAAACGAGAATCATGCACTATTATAGGCATTATAAAAAATATTTCTCATTGGTACCAACAATAATGTCAAGTTTGAAGCCTTAAACGCTGGTCTTCGCCATTGCTGCCAGCAAGGACTACACAACAGTGACATCGAAGGGGATTCGATGATCTATATTGAGGCAATCAGACATAATCATACGCCCACCTGGAAGCTCGAACCTTACCTTCCTGTCATACAACATTTTCTCGAAGGTATACAGAACTACACGATCTCCCATATCTTCAGAGAAGCTAATTCATCTTTGGACCTCTTAGCCAATTATGACGTACTCTAGCATCAGTCATCACGAGCTCCTCTTGTGACATGTGGCTAGATCTAAACATAGTAACGTCTTTGGACAGTTTGTAAAGAGTACCTCATCACTGTGTCGTGCAACCTATCTGTGCCTTCCACCCTTCTAGCAATCTTCTATCAAAGTGGGACTTACTGAGGCTATCAGATCTCAGGCAGATCCTCACAAATCATCCGCAAGATTTTTTTGGCCAACTAATTATACCAAAGCATCAGTTACAAATAAATAAGCCATCACTTATCCTTTCCAAACCAGTTCAACAATGGAAGCACAATGTGCTTGTAGGTCTAAAGATGGACGGGTCCAAATCCAAAGGATCTTCCCTAAGAACTATGATGAGATGGTAACTGTGATCGAAAAAACCATTGGGGCTAATCGTTGGGTTGGAGGACACATTCACGATGCAGAGGTCTGTAACAACTTTCTGACCAACCTGATCAAGGGGTCGGGTATCCGAGAACTGGCTAAATTCCTCGTGGTGGCGCTTCTGAATTCGGAGGATGTTCCCATGTGCTTTGTAGGCCATTGAAGGAATTGACATTCTACCGTAGGGAGGTCGTGTGACTGGACTATTTGATGTAAATGGCACAAAAAACAAAAAAACTACTGAGGCCCTTTCTCTGTACATAGAAGGGATTGGTAGAGGAAACATGGAGACCACCTTTTATCTGAGTCACTGCACTGATCTGTTGAGGCCCTCCCTGTCCATCCGAGTTGCTGAGCTAGCTGGGGGTATATGCTCTTTGAAATTCATGAGAACATGAATGTAACATCCATGCACAACATGTGAAAAGTTGTAACTTTGGTTTTATAATACAATGGGAGCTACCCCTTTGGTAGCACTTTATATATTATATATAAAAAAAATATTTATATAAATAAAAGATAATTATTAAATAAACTATAATTATAAATGAAATTTACATATAAATAAAATATATATACATGTATGTATATAAATAAATATATGTATATATATACACACATATGTATGTATGTATGTATGTATGTATGTATTTATATAAATTAAAATTATTTAAATCAAATATGTATGTATATAAATAAAATAAAATAATATAAATAATATATAGATATATATAAAATGTATATATAAAAATATAATTATATAAATAAATATGTATATGTATAAATGAAATATTATTAATAAAATATGTATGTGTGTGTATATATATGGAATATGTATATAAATAAAATATGTATGTATATAAATAGAATAGAATTATATAAATAAAATATAGATATATATGTTGGTTTAAATAGGTGTTTTTTTCTAACTAATTATTAGTGGGTCCTATTTATATGTTAAGTTCACTTAGGTCTTAGGAGAGAATATTTCTAAATATTGTTAGTTGTCACCAAATCTTATCTTATCTTTTGACATTTAATGCTTGTCTTAAGTCATTTAATATTTTTTGAGGTAGTTATCTCATTATACAATATTAAGCCACATGTCAAGATCTTGTTTGATCTTATCCAATAATTTGTCTTTATAATCAAGGCATCATATGTACATCAGATATTCAATTTAGTAATCTTACATCCATAATCATAACATGATATTTTTTCATTTTTCTTTCGTTGAAGTTATTTTTGTCTTGCAAGCTATCTTGGGGTGTTCAGGAGTTCACTATTAACTCCTACATGGTATCCAAGTTTCAGTATTGCAAAAAAAAATTCAGATCTAAGGGATCTATCTTGACTTGAATATTTTGATAGGTATGATTGGAGGTTTCAAAGACCTCACTGTTAAATTCAAGGCATCAAAGAAAGTCAGGTTTTCCTTTCATTTCATCAAATTTCATTATATTTTAACTAATTTACAAGTATTTTAAGTTGAAGGTTCATTGCCAGATCTAGCAAGGAGTTGCATTTTAGAGCATTTTGAGTCAAATAAAACCCTGCCATTGTGCTCAAAAGGCCAAAAAATCCCTATTTTTATATATATCACTTCATTTTTGGCATCAAAATTTTTTTGGTGATTTTTATTTTTGGTCAACTATCTTAAATTTGACATCCAAACGACCATCATTAAATACTATGTAAAATTTAATGACCAAATAACTGTCAGAAGTACTATCTTAAATTTGAAAATCAAATGACTTTCATCTATAACTATGTTAAATTTGATGACCAAATGACCATCAACAAGTCGCTCTAATTTGCCCCCCTCTTCATCAATAGTTTTGAATTTGCAGTCAAACTTCAAACAGCCAAAACTCAATCATTCAGACTCCTTTTTTGAGAATTTTGTTTATTTGGGGCATAATTTTGTGCTCTTTATGGTGGTGTAGTTGGTTTTTTATTTTGGTATGTGGTTTTTCAGAAATTGCAAATTCTCACAAGTGTTGGTAAGCCATTCTTATTTTGGGAACTTTCGAGGCTTCGTTCTTACTCATACAGTTACATTTTTGAATGATTTTTTTTGAAAGTGCATAACTTTTCATATAGTTTTCATTGATATGTTCAAATTGATCTCATTCTATGTAAAAAATTAACTTGACCTTGCGTCCAAATTTGACATGATCTATAAGCACTAAGATCAAGTGTACTTCGTTGTTTTTGACAAGTAGCACCTATAATCACACTAAGTATAAAGTACAAAACTCATATATTGATGTAGAGTTTTCTTGGTTGAGTAATTTGGGGGGATAATCTTATGCTTTTTTTGGCTTATGTCTCTTGATTAGTCTATTGAGTGACTAAAGTTGAGAAGTTTAACACATGGGTATCAAAAGACATCTTATTTTAATCAAGTTGAATAGATGGAACTTTAAGTCTTAGCGCGAGATGGAATCCTAACACATTGCAGGTGGCTTAATATTTTTTCATATCTCTATATACTAGTTCCTAAACCTTCATGCAAATAGAATGAAGTTGTGTGGGGCATAAAAATTGAACATATATGATGTAACCAAACAAACTTTTAACTGAATTTTGCCATTATAGATAAATTAAATCCAGAAAGTAAAAATTAATTTAATACCAAAATATTCTATTATCCATCTCTATTTGTACAATGAAGGAGAATGCCCTTAAACTAAAAAAATAAAAAACCCCCAAAAATTGTCATTTTTGGCAGTTTTTTGGCAATTGTCATAATTTTCCATTTTTGGTAATTTTACATGCCTATCCCTTTGAGCTCGGGCTTTTCCAAATATCTTCCTAACACTATGGTGACACTAAATTTAAACCTACAATTCAAATTGGAAAATTTAGTTCTAAATTATTAAAATAATAACTTTCTAAAAACTTGAAAAAAATAATAAAAGTTGAGCTCAGTCAGCAATCCAAATAACTCCTCATAACACATCTTCCTGTAAAATTTGAGCCCAAATGGACTTTCGAGTCAAAATTTATGATCTTTGGAAGTCCCTGCATCACTCTCTTCTGGTTGAAAAGAATGTAGCTGGACTGCGAGTTATTATCCTCAAACTACTGCCACTTGTCTTGATCTAGCTTCTTCAATTCCCACTCTATAATCCATGTGTTATCTATTGTTCCTAATCCTTCCCACTATACCAAATAATTGTTGTATTGACCTTGATGAGTGTAGGTAGTTTTCTTATCCAAAATTTGTGCAACCTTTTCCTTCTGCTTATGTGGGATTTAGTGTTGCCAATCCACTTCTTGTCCACTATCTTCATTACATTCCTCACCATGGAAGGCATATAAATCATAAATATTAAACATAGGTTTAAATATCTAATTTTTTTGGTAAACTTACCTCATAGGCATTATCATTGATCTTCTTAGTAATTTTGCAAGGACCAATTTTCTTGTACTTCAATTTGTGGAATGCTCATGTAGGAAATTTCTCTCTTCTCAAATATACCATCACTAAGTCACCTTCATTGAATACTTGATGTCACCTACTAGCATCTACTATAGTTTTGTACCTCTCGTTACTTTCTTGCAACTTTTGTCTCACATCTTTTTGCAACTGCTAAAGTTGTTCTACAAATGCTTCCCCATTATCACTAATTCTATCTCTCATTGGTAACTACACCAAATATAAAACACCCATAGGATTCCTACCATATACAACTTGGAATGGTGATTTACCTATTGATTTATTTAATGAAAGTTCTACTGTAGGAAAATTCTACTCGGGGAAATACCAAGTCCCATTGTTTGGGATTCTCTCCAACAATGCACCTTAACAAGTTTTCCAAACTAGGATTGACTACCTCTATTTTCCCATCTATTTGAGAGTGATATGCACTGCTAAACTGTATCTTGGTCTCCATATTCTTTTATAAATTCCTCAAAAAATGACTCAAAAATTTGGTATCTAGGCTATTAGATGTAATAGTCTTTGGAACACCATGTAATCTAACTTCTAAAAAGAGTTATGTTACCCTCATTACATCATTAGTTTTCTCGCAGGAAATGAAATGAACCATCTTAGAAAACCTATCAACAACCACAAAAATGGAATCATTACCATGTTGCATGTTTGGTGGCCCCAATGCAAATTCCATGCTCAAATTTGTTTGTGGTTCTATGGGTCTAGTAATGAAATATGCAACCATGCATTTTATGAATTTCCTTTAGCCACTTGATAGATTCTACACCTTTTCACATACTTAGTTATATCCTTTTTCATCTTTGGCTAGTAGTATTTGTCTTCTACCAAGGCTATTGTCTTGTCATTTCCAAAATGTCTAGCTAACCCACTACTATGAAGTTCTCCGATAATATTTTCTCTCATAGAGCCAATTGGAATACATAGTTTTTTCCTTTAAAGAGATAACCATCCTTCATAAAATATTCATCCCTAATGTGATCCATGTTACCAGCTACTGGAGCTTTCAATTGTTCCACAATCTCTCAGAAATCATCATTGGATTCATATAAATCTTTGATTGCATAAAAAACAATTACTTCAATTTCCATTGTGATGAAAAGTATAGCACACCTACTCAAAGCATTTGCAACCTGGTTTTGTTTCCCTAACTTATGCTTCAAAATAAAGGTGTAGCTCTATAAGAAAGAGACCTATTTGGCATTTCTACTATTTAGGTATCTCAATGCAATATGGTTTATAAACAATACAAACTCCTTGGGAACTAGTTAATGCCTCCAATGTCTCAAGGCTTGAACAATTGCATAAAATTCCACATCATAAGTAGAATAATTATTTCTCACTTCATTCAAATTTTCACTAAAGAAGGCTATAGATTTACCTATTTGGCTAAGTACAACTCCTATTCTCACATGGGAGGCATCACATTCCATTTCAAATACCTTATCAAATTTTGGTAGTGCTAATATAGGAGCTTTTGTTACCTTCTACTTGAGGTACTTAAAACTCTGCTCAGCTTCCTTAGTCCATGCAGACTCCCTTCCTTTGGTGCAATGTCTTAGAGGTGCTACAATACTATTGAATTTTTGAATAAATTTTTGATAGAAAGTGGCCAACCCATAAAAAATTATTACCTCTGTTATGCTACTCAGACTAGGCCATTCTAGAATTTCTCTAACCTTTTTTGCATCCATTTTGACACCATCTAAAAAAATGAAAAAACCCAAAGAGACCAAACTATCCTGCATGAACCTGCACTTCTTCAAATTTTCATATAGTTTCTACTTCCTCAACACACCCAAGATGATCCTCAAGTGTTGTAGGTGTTGTTCTTTGCTTTTAAACTAAAAACTAGAATATCATCAAAATAAACTACTACAAACTTACCAATGTAAGATCATAGTGCAATATTCATTAGCCTCATAAAAGTACTAGGTGCATTAGATAGCTCAAATGGCATAACCATCCACTCATATCAACCATATCTAGTTTTGAAGGTTTTATTCTACTCATCCCCTTCTCGAATCTAGATTTGGTGATAACCACTTTGTAAGTCGATCTTGCTGAAATATTTGGCCCTTGCAAGCACATCCATCATGTCATCTAAATACGAGGTATAGGAAACTGATACTTGATGGCAATATTATTAATTGCTTTGATATCTATGCACATCCTCCATGTGTCATCCTTATTTGGTGTTAACAATGTAGGTACAACACATTGGCTCATCCTCTCTCTCACAACACCTTTCCTTATAAGTTCTATCACTTGTTTATTTAGCTCTACACTTTGTGTTGAATTCATCCTATAAGCTACTTGATTAGGTAGAGTTTCTCCTAGAATCAGATCAATATGATGTTGAATATCTCTCTTTGATAGTAGACCATAAAATAATTCTTCTGGCATAACATCTACAAAATCTGGGTGATCCCACAATACTAGTTTACAATTTTTGACCAAACTTGACACTGAAATAATTTTTTCTAACTAAATCTTCACTTTCGGGCACCTTTAGCGGCTAAACTGTGAGAAATTTGAAGATGATGCAAAATAGTGATTTGTGACATTTTATCTGTAGATTCTAAATATATTTTTTTCAAAAAGTTTAGAATCAGATTACACTTCCTTTTCCATCTCCTCCAAAAACTAGTTTTTTTTCAGTAAACAACATTTTTAAGGAGTGACGCTCACTGTATAATGCATAACTTTTTTTCCATGAAGGATAAAATTCTAATTTTTTTGAATTTAGATTTTTAACTACGATATCTAGTGCTTCCAATTGGCTTCATAGTGAACATTTATTAAATATTTTTTCCTTAATCAAATTTTGAAGTCAAACCAATTACAATTCAGACATAGGCGGATGGTATAACGTGTAAATTTTTTTGTACATGTATTGAAATTCAAATTTTTTTTGTTGGATCAAGGACTTCAATATCTGGTGCACTCATATTTTTCAATTTTTTTTTATAATCTGCTATTTTTCCACATGTGCAAAACAAAGAGCTTGATTTTTGGTGAAAAACCTATGTTTTATAAAACTAAAAAAACAAATACATAATAAAACCAAAATATGGGTAAGTGCACCAAGATGGTTCCCAAAAAGGGGGCTTAAGTGGCTATTTTTTTTGAAATTAGGAAATACTAACCTTGGACATGAAATTGAGGATAGTTACACTCAAAATTTTGAGATGGAACAAAAACAAGGATCGAAGTGCTCTGAGTCTACTTTCTAAACTACTAATTTATTTTGAAAATGGTTGAGATTAAGGGGTTCAAAGAGGGATTACACAAATTGGTGCTATTTTTGTGGGAAAACATAACATAGCAACTCTTGTATGACCTGAGCACGGTGAAATTTTTGTAGTATTTTTAAAATGGCTATGGTCAAAAGTTAGCTAACAGTATCTAGTTGATGCATGATTTTTATGATAATTTTTAATGAATGTTGATTTTTACTAATTTTCTACAAGTGGGCATGTTATGAATAACACACAATAGAAAGAATATGATATGAAATATCTTTGTCTTGATAATGTGAGAATAACAAGAAGCCACTTGGGAAAACCTCAAATATCTCTAATGAGAACACACTTCACAACTTGATGATGAAATAAGACTCACAACCTCCTATATATACCTATTTATGCCAAGGATATCACCTAGGCCGACTTAGACACACCTATATAAGACTTAGGTCGACCTAAACAACTAAATAACAATATACTAATGATAATATGACTTAATAAAGAGTTAATATAGCCACAAGCCGACTATTCATAACCCGATGTACACTAATATTAAGGGCGTAGCATGCCCCCCTTCTTCAAAGAAGCATTGTCCTCAATGCTAATCAAGTTTGGACACTTTTGAATGAACTCCTCATCCTCCCATGTGGCATCTTCAATTAGAAAATATTTCCTTGTAATGAGGTAACTTGGAATTGTTGATGTCACCAGCTTCTTCATGTGTGTCTGGAAAATTAACTTTAGCTCCAAGATGTGTCTTCCCTTTACCTCAAGCTCTTGATTGTGATGAATGTGTTCTTCCTTTGCCTGAACCTTTTGATGTGTCATAAAGGAAAAGGTGAGGAATATATGGTACCCTTGCATAGGTTGATTAGGAACTTCTTCTTCATTGCCTTCTTCTGCTTCTTCTTCTTCTGGTTGGTCTTTTGCTTCTTCTTCTTCTATTTTTGCTTCTTCTACTTCTGCATATGCCTCTTCTTCTTCTTCTTCTTCTTCTTCTTCTTCTTCTTCTTCTTCTTCTTCCTCTTCTTCTTCTTCCTCTTCTTCTTCTTTCGCTTCTTCTTCTTCTTCTTCTTCTTCTTCTTCTTCTTCTTCTTCTTCTTCTTCTTCTTCTCCTTCTTCTTCTTCTTCATTTGTATCTTCTTCTTCTTCTTCTTCTTCTTCTTCTTCTTCTTCTTCTTCTTCTGGTTCGTGGCTGCTTGAGACCTCCTTTCTTGGTTTATTCATAAAGTCGCTTAATAGGTTTCGTAGGTCCGACATATCTCCTTTTAGGTCACACATATGCATCTTAATTGAGGAAATTTCTTCCTTGACCCTATTTATTTCCTCATTATGAGTAACATCCTTTATTTTTTCACCATCCTTATCAGGAGTCTTCCCCATAGTGACAACATTCTTTTTACCCCTTGTTGCAGGCCCCGTCATGATGGAAACCACTAATGTTGAAATAAATCACACAAATGAAACTTAAATTATCTCAAATTTTTACTATAATCTCCTTTAGTATGTCTTCAAAAACCCAATAAAAATTAGACTCCAATTCAACAATATGTGCGAGATATGTAGATTCCAAATAAAATAGTGTAGAAACCCTAATTCTACAATAATTCGCTTAATTCTACTCCAATTCTTCTGAAATCTGGATTGTAGCTTCTTCAATATGTTCTTCAAAAACCCTTTAAAAATCAGAAAAAAATTCACCAAAATATGAAAGATATTCTCTTTTCAAAATCGCCTCCAAAATTGAGAAAAACCTTGCCTCTATGGTGCCAAGATCATGCTCTGATACCACTTGTTATGAAATAACTTGCACAATAGAAGAATATGATATGAAATATGCTGCAAATACTTGATAATAACTGAGAATAACAAGCCACTTCGAGGGGGAAAACCTCCAAATATCTCTAATGAGAACACACTTCACAACTTGATGATGAAATAAGACTCACAACCTCCTATATATACCTATTTATGCCAAGGATATCACCTAGGACGACTTAGACACACCTATATAAGACTTAGGCCGACCTAAACAACTAAATAACAATATACTAATGATAATATGACTTAATAAAGAGTTAAGATAGCCACAAGCCGACTATTCATAACCCAATGTACACTAATATTAAGGGCGTAGCAGGGCACTTCCTGAAAAGCATAATTTTGGCCGTGCTCCCCATAAAATTTTTTGAAGGTAATTGATTTTTTTTTTAATTTTTTTTTTAAAATGTAGAATAAAGTCTAGTTTCTAAAAATGTAATTTATTTGAAATTTTGATGAACGGTTAATTTATAACGAAAAAAAAACCAAACATTGCTTTTTGGCGAAAAAGAGACATACAAAAAAAAAAAATTATGGATGAAAGGCTTAACATTGTTAAAAAGTGAAAAAAATTACATCGTTGGATAGCTAAGAGAAAAGCTAATATTACCCATGTGTTTTATTTTGTCGATATTGAACCAGATGCAATCTTGATGGTGAGCACAAACCTGATTATGTGAAAAAATTGTAGAATTTGCAAAAACACGTCTTTGGTCATTGGGAATGCCCTCCAAGCCTTTGGGTTGGTATTCCAAGGCAAATACCAATGCTAAGGCTCAGGGATTCCCAAAGAAAACTATATAACGCGAGCACGTTATTGCCTAGTTTTAACACACATTAAGGGTTCACTTCGGCCAAAGGTTGTTGCTTCGATGAAATGTCATAGCGAGTCTTTCATGTCTTACCGACTTGTGCAAATGTTTATTTCGGCCAAGCCAAGGGATTTTGGGGTGAGGTTTCACTGAATATTTTCGGTCTCACTGATAGGGCACAAAGGGTTTATATTGGAGGACTATGTCAGTATAAGAATGGACTTGTCTCAACGATAGAGAATGAGGACACATCAGCAAGAGTTGCTGCTTTCGATATAAGGTTTTAGCGAGGTGTATATGTCTCACCGATGGAGCACAAAAGGTTTCTTTCAAATGGCTTTTGGTGAGGTTGGTTGTGTCTCGGCAATCAAGTGTGGATTCAGGTTGCTTTGGTATGACATAATGTAATCTCCAAGAGGTCTCCCCGACATTAATATGTCTTGCCGATACACAAGATGAAAGGGAGCATCTCAGTAGGAGTTAAATCTTTCAAAGTGATGTCTTGGCGAGTGACCTCCGGTCTCACCGATAGTATACATATGGACTCTATCGGTATAAAGGTAATGTTGTCTTGGCGAACAAGTGTGAGCTCGGGGCTCTCGGTATAACAAGGAGAATTCTATATAATGTCTCCCCGACAATTGAAGGTCATAGCGACACACAAGATGAATAAAGGGCTTTTGGTGAAACACAATGTGGTCTACGTGAGGTCTCTCCAATATCACAGGGTCACAACGAAAGAAAATGAGGAAAAGGAAATGCATCTCGGCAAGAGTGTGATCTTGTCTCAGCGACAAGAATGCATCATGGGTATTTCAGTAAGACTAAGTGCTTCAGAATGTGTCTCATCGAGTGCCTCCAGTCTCGCTGACATTTATCCATCTTGTGTGTCACTGAGACAATCCAATTTTCATCCCGACAAAGTCCTCATTGTGTTATCGGCAAGACCAAAGGTCACTCATTGAGACATTACTTCGAAAGCCTCAAATCTTACCGATATGCATCCTCCCGCCACCGGTCAGTGTGACAATGTATATTCGCTATGACCTCACACTGGAAGCAATATGTTTGGCTGAAGAAACCATCCATGTGTTGTTCGGTAAGACTCCTCAAGAACATGCTGACGAAAACCCCGTGTCGACAAGACATAACAACCTCGCCAAGATCACATTACGATATCGCGAAGCTCTCGCCGATGAACCTCCACATGCATTAGTTGGGGAAACAATTCAAAATCGATGAGACACTATCCCGACGACCAAACTACTGCCGATAGGTTCTTCCTCGGTCGCTGAAACCACATGAAAGTCATGTCGATCACTGTAACAATGAACAAGTCTTGCCGATCACCTGCAGCAAACGTATGTTAACACACAGGCAACATGGGTCGGGGAGACCTAGATAGACCTATGCCAATATGGACCAAAACATGAAAAATGCATGACTCAATGGATTCTATGGGGTCACATGACCAAAATATGGGTAAAAATATCATAAAATGAGGAAAATGTGGCTAAGGTAGGACTCAAATGGAGACTCAGGGGGATGAAAGATATGTAAAAATCATCAGATTTTTACAATTCCAACAGGACGGAGGAAGAGAGTGGGAGAGAGTGTGGGAGAGTGGGTGAGAGGGTGGGA